>JXWZ01002454.1:0-41760 GCA_000956215.1 Anopheles farauti No. 4 | reverse complement strand
GTGCATAATTCATCTCAATTTCTTTCCCATTGTGACACATTTTGACGGGTGACACTTTTGACACGGTTGGGTTAAGATTGAACCAAATTAGCTTCTAATTAGTCCACTCCAGTGATACTAATATTTTGCATTTTTTTGTCTACCATCGTTTCAGCATTCGGCACGCTAATCTCTTGTTTCTTCATCGTTTCTAACTTCAATCTTCTTCCGTACTGTCATTAAAGAGTCCTGTGTTTGAAAAAGGCGTATGTGTGATTGACGTTGCGTCCTGCTTGCTGTGATCTTCAGATCAGTTGTATGGTGCATCGTTTATCGTGAAAAAGCGAACATTCAGTGATTTGGGTGAACCCAGTGAAAGATTCATAACTTGTTAATATAAACTGTTTATATATATCTATATACGATAATCGTTACATAAGATTGTGTCAGTGCAAGATTAGCGAAATTAGCAGCAGTTCTTAAGTGTAACAAAAGCTTCCCATTCGCCCATCGGGGTGTTCATCAGTGGTCATAAAATCTACGTCAACCGCGTACATTTAATAAATAACTTGGTGCCCGTGCCGTTTAGAATGGCCCCACCTAACAATGAATGTGCGTATGAAGTGATTTCTAATGTCGCCGACAAGGAGGAGCTGGCCGAACGGCAGTCATCAACGGTCGAAAATACCGATCTCGACGCGTCGTCGAAGATGCAGATGGATTGGGAGACACCGGGCGCTCAGGGTCTGTACGACCCACAGAACGAGCATGAGGCGTGCGGCGTCGGCTTTATCGTGTCGATCGAAGGAAAACCGAACCATAAGGTACATACGTCAGACCGACGAGCACCTTGACCTAGGCCAACGGCAGTAGTGCACTAATAGCACTTTTTTTTGTACTTGTTCCCTCCACTTGCAGATTCTGCGCGATGCTCAAACGCTGTCGATACGTATGAACCACCGAGGTGCGTGCGCCTGTGATAACGATACCGGAGATGGTGCGGGCGTTTGCACCTCGATTCCGCACCAGCTGTACGCCAAGGAGCTGTAAGTGTTAGGTTGATAGAGACCGGCGCCAAACGGCGCCATTCCGGTTCGTTAGTTCCTCCGGTAGTTGCTGTTGCATTCGCGTACGCATCTACTTGTCCCGCTTATTGCGTCGTTTTGCTATTAGCGTCTAGCGAATCTCTCAGCAATACCCTATCCATCCCCTCCACTATGGTAACCTCGCGTACGTTTGGAACGCGGTCACGTTCCATCCACGTACCGGTACTGCAAGGGGAATTCCTGCAGTAAGAATTTTTATCAGCTCTGGATTTTGTGTTTTTTTTAACGACTCACAAGGAGAGAACTATGCCTCCAAACGACTGGCCACATGTTGATGTCCAGCTAAAGCTCTCGACCGCAGCGGTCTCTCGCGGTATGATGCCCTCGACGCCGCAATTCGATTGTCCTTGTAGAGGATAATTAAATCATTACTAGCTACGTTAATTGGGTTCGCTCCTACTACCACTTAATCGTACGCTGGTGCTCAATGTTGTCACCACCGATTCCCGCGCGCGTTCAGCTCATACATGCATGCAGCAGCTCCACCAGATTATTGGTAGCTCAGCTTATGACCGGTTTTGTACCAGAATGTTTTTCGTTGTATTTCATTCGATTAGAGGTGTTTGCACCAAACAGAAGATGGCAGCTCCGCATTTTAGGATTTGCTGTTATTTGTCGCTGCTGCTGCTGTTGTGTGATTTCCTTATCTCCGTGATTTGATTTGTGCAAATCTAGCAGCCTAAATATAATCGGCGATAGTTTCTCCCAGCGATCAGTTACTAAATTGCTGAAGCTACTAGCCTTCTGGCGACATTGTCGACCATAATGGCGTAATTAATTTTATCCATGATCTGTGTTTAATCACAGGCGTCACCGCCTAGACCGGGTGTTCCTCTCACTCGCGAGTTATCGAATCCAATATCGGTTGCCTTGTCTTGCTGTCTCCTCTCCCTTCTGCCCAGTGTGCGTCATTTGATATGATATAACTCGATTAAATGGCTGGCTGTCACCGAGCAGTGGCCTACATGCAAGGATCCTCCAACGAACCGAATCGAAGGACGACGATTTGTGCCTGAGCAACTGGAATGCTGTTAACGTTGATGGCGCATCCTTGTTGCCGGTTTGCAAAGAAAATCGCGTATGACATTGATAGATGCGCTCGTTCCGCTGTGTCGGTTGCTTCCGGATGAAGGTCGGAAACTGAAAACCTGCCCTGAACTGAACCTGTGGGCGAAGCGAAGAGCAGCGTGTAGGAGGAAGCTCCTATTTATTTTTAGTCAGAAATCTGACCCGTAAAAACGCAAACAATGTGTAACGCACAAAGGAGCGGCAGCTGAAAAACAAAATAATTTGCTCTTCTATTTGGCGCGTTTGTTCTTTGTTTTGATATGAATTTTTATTTTTTACCGACGGTCGTGCATTTTCGTCGTGTTTTCGCGTTTTTCGTTCCTGTGCAAAATGGTACGGTCCCGTCGTATGTCCACCGAAAGGCGAGTGGGCTGTGCGAGCAACGAGCCACAGAAAAAAAAACAAAATTGTCGTTAAAATGGAATCGACCAAGGTTCAAGGATCTCTCACCAACAGCTCAGCATCGTTAAATGATCAAAACAACTGTTATGAAATGTTGTGGAATAAAAAGAAAATCGTGTTGTGCTCTCGTCGGTTGGGGCTGTAAAAATCTATTTTCAAATGCTGTGCAGACGCGATGAGATTAACAAAAAAAAACACACACAGCACGTGCCTCTTAGTAGAACGTTTAACTTCATTCGTGATTAATATTCCTTCTTTTCATGAGAAAAAAAATGACAGCATTTACCCCAGATGTGTGATATAATAACAAGCAGCGATGATCGTTCGAGCTTCACGTGCAAATCGTGCCTTTTGCATCGCATAATGTTCGGCAGTGTTTTAGCGTTGTCAATAATATATATAAACACACGTATAGCAATTCAAAGCATCCCTTGTAGAAACACACTCAGCTGGACACATCCGTGTTTGACAGCCGGACGGCGCCGATAAGGACCGTTCAGGGTTTGACAGATTGTACTCAAGATGCGCAATCGGTCGCAGTAGCCACCGTGATGAGATGACTGATGGCGGCATGATTTGAAACCGACCGAGGTAGTACCGACGACGTAAGGATGATCGATTGATAAGAGTGCGTCGAGCAAGGGAGAATGATGCTTCGATTTGTCTCATCATACCACACCGCTCCTGCTGCTGCTACTGCTGTTTGTTTGTTTGTCAATTTATTTGTTTATTGAACACGCGAGACTTGGCAGGAAACAACGTAATATAGCATCGATCGAAGGTACATTGAACATTAACGCAGCTGGAACGAAATTGCATCATTCAAAATAGGTCATAGAATAGTTTGTTTTTTTTTTTTAGTCTCTCCTACCGATCCCTTTACGAAGCAACACCTCTTACACCACCGATCAGCTAACCAGCTCGTTTTCTGCCAAATTCGTGCCGTTAATTAAGCTGAAATATTTTTAATTACCCTTTCGGTTGAAAGTGATTGGTGGTGGGGGGTACCCCGTTATAAGCGCGTGCCGAAGCATCGTATCGGCGGCTTCGACCAGCGGTCACGTTCACCACATTTGGCACGAAACATGCGATCGCACAAAACGCTCCGACGGTTTTGATTGTGATGCCTCCCTGGCAGGCATCATTCTCTGTACCTTCCTACGGATGATCGTGTTCCCCCGCGTAGAAAAGAATGTTCATTTAGCAACACTACATCTTCCCCAATATCCGACGCGGAAGTCTACTGACGGTCTCTCACGGTGTTGGGTTGGGTGAGGTCTGCACACGTTTCTGCTGACACCAGATACAGATCACGTTCCGCCGAAGTCGCAAACACATTAGTGGGTGAAAAAATATTTTTAAATTTAATTACCTTCCCTCCCGATCATCTGCGGGCGCGCGAAGACCGGGGAAGGGTATGTGGTAAACAAGCCGTTTCGTATTTTGCATCGTTTTCACTTTTTTTGCCCGCTTGTTTTGCTGCTCGCTTTCGATTAGACTTATTTACGGATGATCCACCACCATCACCACGTGCGAAGATGTTACTGTTTCCTACATTCATTGCCCCACTAGATTTGAGTTGAGGTGTTTTCGTTCTTTCGTTGCTCTTCGGAGCAAAAAGTTTTTTTTTGTTGAATTTCCACTGCGGGTGTTTGTGAATTATTTATTTACTTGCCGGTAATCTTGAGATTGCTTACACATCTCGGGCGCAAGATCACGCCGTTGTCCCACCGTGGAGCAAAAGCGTAGGCGATCCATGCTAATAACAGTTAATCCTGATTAAATAATAAAATCATGATTTTAGTCAAATGTTGCACTGTTGTTGAAACGGTGTGCTTTTTTTTTCATGTCCACACGCCGCTAGCAGAAGGGCGTAGTCGCGTAAGACTTAGCGTGCCGAACGCTTAGAACTGATATCGGAATCAAGGTTTCGTTTGCACACGCGCGTTTGAGGTTATTTTTGTGCTATCCATTCTAGCGTTATTCCCTATAACACGATGATGTACAACGAACCGCAACTACTACGCCTCGAAAGCATCATCCACCAACTCCAATGGCGCTTAGAACAAATGTGAACCGTATTTTCGGTCTCTCTCATTCTCTCTCTCTCCCTCAGTCTCGGGTTGCGGTTTAGGCAGGGTTAGGGTTCCGTATGCGCCATGCTCTTTACTAATACAACAAACAAATACACAAAAACACATTTTACAATTCGGTGTGAGCGCGAGGAGAGAATGAATCGGGCGGCGGATCTGCTTTATGAATGTGGTGCACGAGCAGCAACAAGTACCACCACCGCCAGGAATGTAGTAGCGCCTCGGACAGCAGAGGCGCCGCATGCGCGGGGTGAGGAAGCAATCAGAATCACGCTCGCAGCGCGTGATCGCGCATTTGCGTCTTCCCCGATGTGTCGCGGTTTTTCTTTATTGTTATTACCCCAGTGTCGCTCAAAGCGAATCTCGCGTTCCTTATCGTTTGGTACCATTCCTGGCGGTAAACTCCCGAGAGACGATCTCGACGGTAAACGGATGCAAAATGCAACTGCCGATTGTCGTTAGAGGGCGTGATCGTGCTTGTTGGGGAATTAAAGTAAAATCTCATTGCTGATATTTTTTATGTTTAGTATCCAAAAATGATGGTGCTTGAAAATTTTTCAAATTTTGTGGACAAGCTTTTCGTGTGCGTGTGACGAGGAGTCATTTTTGGGACAACAAACATCTTGTCACTGCTTCTCATTATGCACGACAAGGCTGTGTTGTCGTTAGTCTTGAATTTTCCAACGTACCTGTTGCTTTACGTAACTCTCCGTATTTGCTTGGCACTTACCGCGATGCGCAATAAATCAGTCACAAGAGTACAACGAAATTGTAGCTTACAGGACAATTCTTACACAAGTGCTACGGTGTTATGGTTGCTCCAATTATGACGGGACTAGGATTTCGCATTATGACGATCTTTACGATGTAGTGTTGTTCGGAAGATTTCACCATCGGACGTCAATTGATCGTTCTTCTCGTGGCAGGTTCGCACCGTTGTGTCCGGAATCCGGGATACTCCCAGCATCCATCTGTCATCCGTGCGTACAAAGGTGACAATTACTTGAAACAACGTTCTCGTCCGATGTCCATTAGCATACTCTCGGCTACCGCAACGAACAACAGACCAGTGTTACGCACAGCACCGGTATTCATTATCGTTTTCTCCATCAAAGGCACTCGGTACCGACGTGTGGATCGCACAGTCGATGGAGGGAAAGGCAGGGCAAGAAGGTCACCTCAATGTCATCATCAAGACTGTCAAGATAGCGAAGAAGGCGTCCTGCTTTCCTCCAGCACGCCACCAATCGCTACCGATAATGATGATAATGATCACCAGTCGATAACGAGCAGATCACGAAAAGTCGACGAAAATGGGACACTTTACTTTTTTTCGCATACTTCGGATCAACAGTCATAGTGTTGTTTTTTTTTTCTTTTGTCATGGCTAGTTTCAGACTCGGAATCATTGTTTAAAAAATAGATCGCTAGACATGTGCTTTGCATGAATCATTCCTAAATAGCGATAATGAAACCGTTATGTCCGAATATGTCCGAAAAAAATTGTACCGAAAAAAACGAAGTTCTCTCCGATGCAACGCTTCAGATGTCAAGTTCACGCGCTATAGGCGTGCAAATAACAAAACCCAAGGGGGGTTTCCTTGTCGACGAGTAAGAGAGAGAGAGAGAGAGAGAGAAAGAGAAAGACAGAGAGAGAGAGAGAGAGAGAGAGAGAGAGAGAGAGAGAGAGAGAGAGAGAGAGAGAGAGTCTCCGAGAATTTAATACTAAAAAACGCCACTCAGTGTCGTAAGAAGTGATTATGATAAGGGAAAACGAATCGTGAATGAAAAATGCCGCTCGGGCGGTTCTCCTTAACCGCTCTGAACCGGTGTCTAACAGGTCGTCGCCTGCTGCTCCAAACAAACTGCGGCTTTATTGTGGCTAATTACGTTGATAATTTTAGGGGTTTGAGATTATCAGTGCAGGAAAGGGGGGTAAAATTACGTGCGCGCGCTTCTCCCGCATGCTTGGTGTGGCATCGATGGGAAAAAGAAAAGCTCGTTTTCTATATTTCTCCAAAAACAGAAATTAACAATAAATTTGCACAGTAATATGCGCTTCCACAGTAACATAACAGTGCTTCTAGGACATGGTTTACGTTTTTTCGTGACTCAAAGCAAGGCACATTGGCCGTGCACGCGACCCTGCAGCTACTTGCATTTGTCCTGCGGGGTCGCGAAGTGTGACGATCATTACTGTTCTGACTTGACTCCGACCACCCAACGGTTTGCGTCAATTGTTGTGGTACGGTTCAGTCTGTCTGATCATCTGATGCTTTTGTAAATACAGAAGTAAATCAATAACAACTTCGTACGTCTTTCGAACGGGTGATAACTATGATGCAAGCAGCTGGAACATTCAACAGAGTGACTGCTACGTCAGAAATGTCAAGACTCGATAATACAGGAGCAAATCTTGAATGAACAAATCATTTCATCAATGCTCGGTTATCATACGTCGACTGGATAGAGAATTCATTGGCGATTATTGATTACATATCTCACAGCAGGGCAGCAAGACGAATTGTTGTACGACTAACGGTTTTTAATTGCAGTATATTTGTATCAATAAAAGCTTGTTTCTATTCTTCCGACCGATATCGAATAACTGATATTGATATGTCTCAAATGTTTCTTACCCAGGGCTTCTCAAGGCATTGAACTTCCCACCTTTGGCCGTTACGCAACCGGTATCTTCTATCTCGATAAGACTACGCACGAAGAGGCAGAGAAGGAGTTTAACTCACTGACCGAAAGTCTTGGGCTGCAGGTGATCTACTGGCGCAATGTGCCGACCAACCAGGAAGCGGTCGGTGCCGTCGCCCGGAAGAGTGAGCCACTGTCCCGGCAGGTGTTTGTAACCGCCGACGTTGACGATGAAACATTTAAGCGGCAGGTATGTGCCGTGCGTTGCATAGAAGTTGCATTACTACGGCTGTCAAGTATTTGTTCTAAACTGAACTCTTTTTTCCGATAGGTTTTCATCTTGCGCAAGCGTGCGACTCACGAGCTGCAGCGCCCGGGACGCCGATTCTACATCTGCTCACTGTCACCGAAGACGATCGTGTACAAGGGCCTGTTCACGTCCGATCAGCTGTGGGATTACTATGTCGATCTGAAGAATCCCGACTTTCTCACCTATCTGGCGCTGGTGCACACGCGCTTCAGCACGAACACATTCCCGTCGTGGGAGCGAGCGCACCCGCTGCGCGTGCTGGCCCACAACGGGGAAATCAATACGCTGCGCGGCAACGTAAACCTCATGAAGGCCCGCGAGGGTGTCATGAAGAGCGAGCTGTTTGGGGACGACCTGAAGAAGCTCTATCCGGTCGTCGAACCGAACCTCTCCGATTCCGGTTCGTGCGATTGTGTGCTAGAGTTTTTGACTCAAGTCGGGAATCGTTCGCTTCCTGAGGTAAGGCTTCGTTATTACCTGTCTGCTTAGTTTTACGAACCATCAATTAATGTTTTTTCTTTGCTTTTTTCTTTCTCTCTCTTTCTGTGCTTCGGTAGGCTGTCATGACGATGGTACCGGAAGCTTGGCAGAACGATCGCACTATGTCGCAGGAGAAGCGTGATTTCTATCATTGGTCCGCGTGTGTGATGGAACCGTGGGATGGTCCGGCACTGATTTCGTTCACCGATGGACGCTACATCGGAGCCATTCTCGATCGTAACGGGTTGCGCCCGTCCCGCTTTTACGTCACCCGTGACAACTTGCTCATCATGGCCTCGGAAGTCGGCGTTTACGACGTAGATCCCAAAGACGTTACATTGAAGGTAGAATCATTGTGTACTTATGCGGTTTTTCTTTTTGTAGATTCGTTTAAAACATGCTCTCATAAATACAAATCGAACAATGCCTCTACCACCACCATCATCATCTCCACCACCAACAAGACAACCTCCACACACGCGTCTAAATATCGCTCTCATATCACGCGCAATGAACGATGCGCCGGCCCACCAAGCCACGCCCGGTTGACGTCGGACGGTATAATCTGAACGCAAACTCTGGGATAAGGTTCATCGATCGTTGGCAATCAGCGATCACACCCACGCGAGTCCCTGAAAAGCAAAAAAGAGAAAAAGACATGGGAACGAGTCACAGAGTCCGAAATGAAGTCAAAGAGGATTACCCTTTGAAGTGCAAAAGCTTGTCCGAATAGTAGACAACAAAGTAGACTACTCGATTGGCATCGTCGAGACAGGCAACAAGAGCCTTTACAAGATGTCCTAAATCGGTACTAAAAAATATTCGTCGACAACTACATGAGAAAGAGAGAGGATTTGTGCGTGCGTGCGTGCGTGGAAAATGTGGGTGGATGTACTGGTGTGGCTGTGGGTACGCGCTCGTCTCTGTGTTCCCTCGCGGTGGATACCGGTGGATCGTTCCATGGCTCTGGCAGGACCGAAAATATGTCCATCGTCCAAGTCTTCCTCGTGGCTAAAAACAAAACCATATCCGTTGGGGAAAGCCTCCGCCGGGACAAGTGAGCGGTAATGCTTCTCACCTCGTAGCTCTTACGGCATTTTCATTTCTCGTCTTGTATGTTTTTTTTTCTCTTCTTCTTATTATTCAAGTTAACCAAGAGTGTTTCGTCAGAGATCGGCGCGATCGATCGGGTAGTGTCTATCCTTCCTCCGTATCTCCGCCTGCTTGAGCGCATATAAACGCAATACATACACAAAAAACACAGCCTCTAGTGCGCTAGAGGGAACGAATCTTCCAAAAACTATGTTTCACGATCATCCCAGACCAAGACCTCCAAACGCTCGTTATAGGGTCGTCAGCCACATCTCACCCAAGATACAAAACACACTCAGTCAGGATCATCATCATGCGCGCGATAAAATGAGAGGCAATTTTGCTTACGTTTGTTTTATGCAATTTAGAAATGTTCTCGCTTAAAAGAGACGCAACAAAAAAAGAAAACACTGTTCAACAACTTTTCTAATCAAACCAATGTTTCCCTATTCTTTTCCCTGGATTATCGCAACGCAAACGCTCTATCTCTCTCTGTCCTACTCATCGCTCAATTCCAACGCGCCTTCGCACATCCGATGTCAAACGACGGGGCGGCGCGATATTAAACAATACACCTTGATTCGTGTGCTTTTAATGAAATAATGAAAATATTGCATACGTTACCGTGAACCAAATTGTCCGCGTTCGTTTGACTGTTGGATGCTGTAATTGTTACAACGATAAATTCCTGTGACTGTACCGTGTAAAACAAATGCAGAGCCGACTGAAGCCGGGTCGTATGTTGCTGGTGGACACGGAGAAAAAGGCGCTTATTCAAGACATCGAGCTAAAGTCGGAAATCGCCAAGTCGCGCCAACACAGCGAATGGCTGAAGGAACAGGTAAGGATGAGCATGGGAATAATTTTCTTTCCAGGCATGTTTCCTTTTCAGCGGCGCTAGATCCAGAACGAGGACCGTGGATGGTGCCATGAAGGATATGCTTCGTAACTAGAGGAGGACAATATATATGAGCAAACGTTTTGTGTAGAAATTACTACACACACACACACACACACTTTATAGCAGTATTATAAAGTCACCGTCATGTCATGTCTCCTTAGAACCTAATGTCTCTTGCCTATTGCCGCTGGTGGTTTAACCAGGCCGGTTTAAAAATTACCAGTTACAACCACCAACTAACTCTTCTCCATCATTCATTTCTTTCTGACGAACATCGTATCGCATTTGCCGATAGTAGTAACGTCTTCTTCAACCGATTAATTATATAACCTTCACTCGGCCGGTAACACATTTGTGGTGGCACCCTTACTAATCGCTCCACTTTCTTTACTTTCTTTTCTCTTTCTCTCTTTTTCTCTTCCTCATCGTTCGACGACTCGAAATGATTCCAACTCATCCCCAAACAAAACCAAAAATCTACTTCGTTTGAAATTACGATACTCTGCTCCATCCGACACTTATTGGTGATTTGTTTGTATCTTGCTCGTTTGACTGTATTTGTCTTGTCTTGTTTGTTTTGATTTCCGATTTCTTTGTACATTGACATTATTCGTATTTTTTTTTTAAATATTCATTATCTGTACTTTTTATCGCGTTCCAACAATTGTCAATTGTGATCTACACATTATGAAAATTTATTCTACCTGATATGCAAACTATTCTGTTATACATCCTTATTCACGTCCTATTTCCGGAATGCAAAACAAAATTCTTATGATAAAAAAATCAACACAACGTTCAAAACAAAATCAAAAATGTTCGTCACTCTCCTCCAACATCGGTCATGAACACTACACATAGATGGTAAGTGGAATAAAGTTATTCAGTATCGCTGCTCAAAGTGTGGTATTTCAGTGTGCAATAATGCGGCTGGTGTGTCGTTCGATTGCTTCTTGCTTTACGCTTATAAACAACAGGGCGCTTTTGTTTTGCAAATGCGGGTGCTGGTCGCTTGGTTGATAGTATAAGTTAAAAAAAACTTGGTTGATAGTAAGATAGTAAAAGATTGTTGGATACCGGCAGCATTTATTTTCACTAAAGAAGATTCCCTTATCATCTCTTAGCACATATATAACCTTTTTTGCATTATCACGTTCTACCCATCCTTATGCTAGCTGTCATGTTTTGTGTACTGTGTGTTTATCAATCTTCCTTTGATTTTTTTTATAATGACTACCTCTTTTCCAGGTTCCCTAATACCTGCTCTGTTTAGTGTGATGCTTTTGTTGTTTTCAATCTTTTTTTTCTCACAATAAAAATTTGCTTTTGCTAACAAAGATTTTGTTCACTGCTTCTAGATTACGATGGAAGACATTCGTCGTGAGGCAGGAGCCGGCACCAATGGCACCGTCGTGGCCGTGTCGAACGGCGACAATCAGCTGTCCGAGCAGAAGGGCGTTCTGGATCCACGTCTTCAGCTGTACGGCTACACAACGGAAACGATCCACATGCTGCTGCTGCCGATGATCAAGAACAAGAAGGAAGCGCTCGGTTCGATGGGTAACGATGCACCGCTCGCCTGTCTGTCGGCCTTCCAGCCGCTGCCGTATGAGTATTTCAAGCAGCTGTTTGCGCAGGTCACCAACCCACCGATTGATCCATTCCGGTAAGACTTCTCGGAATTGCCTTGTGTTTGCTATTCTCTAACGGCCGTTTTACGCTTTCTGTCCTTAGTGAGAAAATCATCATGTCGCTGCAGTGCCCAATCGGGCCGGAGGCCAACCTACTGGTAGCCTCGCCCTCGCAGGTACATCGCATCTGGTTGGATAATCCGATCCTAAGCATTCCGGACGCTGACGTTCTGAAACGGAACCAGCATCGCGGATGGAAAACTAAGGTTCTCGATATTACATTCCCAGCGAACGAGGGTCCACCGGGTTACATAGACGGGTTGCGACGCGTTTGTGCCGAGGCGCACACGGCCGCCAAGAACGGATACCAGCTGCTGGTGCTGTCGGATCGTGCTGCAAGTGCAGATCGAGCCCCCATCTCGTCGCTGCTCGCGCTCGGTGCGGTACACCACCACCTGATTGAGACGCGCCAGCGCATGAAGGTTGGCCTGATCGTGGAGACGGCGGAAGCGCGCGAAGTACACCACATCTGCGTGCTACTCGGGTACGGTGCGGATGCCATCTGTCCGTATCTCGTGTTCGAAATGGCCGGTGCTCTGCGCGACGAGTGCGTGCTGGATCCGTCGCTCACGGATGACGCGATCTATCGCGCGTACGCAACGGCTGTCGAGACGGGCATCCTGAAGGTTATGGCCAAGATGGGCATTTCGACGCTGCAGTCTTACAAGAGTGCACAGATCTTCGAGTCCGTCGGTATGGGCGCGGACGTGATTGATCTGTGCTTCCGCGGCACGCAATCGCGCATCGGTGGCGTAACGCTGGAGGTGCTGGCACGCGAAGGTCTCGAGAGGCACGAGCTGGTGCACGGCACGAGCCACGCCGATGCAAAGATTCTTCGCAATCCGGGTCAGTTCCATTGGCGTGCGGGTGGCGAGGGTCACATCAACGAGCCCGGTGCGATTGCCGCCCTGCAGGAAGCGGCCGTTAACGAGAACAAGGGCGCTTACGCAACGTTCCGCGATACGACCATGCGCAGTGTGCAGCTGTGCACGTTGCGCGGTCAACTCGAGTTCATGAAGGGGCGTCCGCGGGTCGAGCTGTCGGAGGTGGAGCCGGCAAGTGAGATCGTAAAGCGTTTTGCGACCGGAGCCATGAGCTTCGGTAGTATTTCGCTCGAAGCGCACAGCACGCTCGCCATCTCGATGAACCGTATCGGTGGCAAGAGCAATACGGGCGAGGGTGGCGAGAACGCGGATCGATACATGAACCAGGACCCGGAACACAACCGCCGTTCGGCCATCAAGCAGGTTGCGTCTGGTCGGTTCGGTGTAACGGCGGCGTACGTCGCGAACGCGGATGATCTGCAGATTAAGATGGCCCAGGGCGCCAAACCTGGCGAGGGTGGTGAACTGCCGGGGTACAAAGTATCGCAGGACATCGCCGACACGCGTCACTCGGTGCCGGGTGTGGGGTTAATCTCACCACCGCCGCATCACGATATCTACTCGATCGAGGATCTGGCGGAATTGATCTACGATCTGAAGTGTGCGAATCCGAAGGCGCGCATTAGCGTAAAGCTCGTGTCGGAGGTGGGCGTTGGCGTGGTGGCGTCCGGTGTGGCGAAGGGCAAGGCGGAGCATATCGTCATCTCGGGCCATGACGGTGGTACCGGTGCCAGCAGCTGGACCGGCATCAAATCGGCCGGTTTGCCGTGGGAGCTCGGAATTGCCGAAACGCATCAGGTGCTCGTCCTGAACGATCTTCGTTCGAGGTAATATGGGATTGAATGTTATCACAAGCTTCCAACCGTAGGAACGTTGACGTTTTTTACTAAATTGAATACTTCTCACTACACTCGTTACGTTTATAAGTGGCGGGTTCGTTGCTGAAAATTAAAACAATTCAGTCAATAGTTTATAATTTATGTGTGAAACATTTGCTTGTAGTATAGTTTTAGTAACACTTGCTTTATGTTTGCTTCTTCTTCCCTTCCAACAGAGTGGTCGTCCAAGCCGACGGCCAGCTGCGTACTGGATTCGACGTCGTTGTTGCCGCACTGCTCGGTGCGGACGAGTTCGGTTTCAGTACCGCACCGCTGATCGTGATGGGCTGTACGATGATGCGCAAGTGTCATCTGAACACTTGCCCGGTCGGTATCGCTACCCAAGACCCAGTGCTGCGCGCCAAATTTGCCGGTAAACCAGAGCACGTCATCAATTACTTCTTCATGCTGGCGGAGGAGATCCGTGAAATTATGGCCAACCTTGGGCTGCGCCGGTTCCAGGAACTGATCGGCCGCACCGATCTGCTAAAGGTACGCGAAACCGTTTCGCACAAAGCCTCGCTGCTCGATCTGCAGATGCTGCTGAAGAGTGCGCTGGATTTGCGCCCGGGCACGAACATCGTCGGTGGTTCGCTCCGCCAAGACTTTGTGCTGGAGAAACGTGCCGATAACGAGCTGATCAAACGGTCGATGGGCGTGATCGAGGGCGGCGAGTCGCATCTGACGATCGACATGCGTATCAACAACGAGGAGCGTGCATTCTCCAGCACGCTCAGCTACGAAATCGCACGGCGCTACGGTGATGCGGGTCTGCCGGAAGGGCGTTCGATCAACATCAATTTGACCGGATCGGCTGGGCAGAGTTTCGGTGCGTTCCTGGTGAAGGGCGTAAAGATGACGCTGCAGGGCGATGCGAACGATTACGTTGGCAAGAGTCTTTCCGGCGGTACGATCGTGATCCGTCCGCCAGAGGGCAGCACATTCGAGTCGCATCTGAATGTGATCGTCGGCAATGTGTGTTTGTACGGTGCGACCGCCGGGCGTGCGTTCTTCCGCGGTATTGCGGCCGAACGGTTCTGCGTGCGTAACTCGGGTGTAACTGCAGTGGTGGAGGGAGTCGGTGACCACGGTTGCGAGTACATGACGGGTGGAATGGTGGTGATTCTGGGGCTGACTGGACGTAACTTTGCCGCCGGTATGTCGGGCGGTATCGCGTACGTGCTGGACGTGGATGGCACCTTCCGCTCGAAGGTAAACCCGGGCATGGTGGAGCTGCTCGGACTCGAGCTGGACGAAGACCGACAGACGGTGAAGGACCTGCTGCAGGAGTTCGTCAACGAGACGGGTTCGGAGGTGGCGAAGGAGCTGCTGTCAAAGTGGCCGGAACCGTGCCAGCAGTTCGTGAAGGTATTCCCGTACGAGTACCAGAAGGCGCTGAAGGAGCTTAAGGAGAAGAGTTCCGCGGCCAAGGCTGTGACCGCCAACGGGCACGCGAAGAAGGAACCGCAGGTGAAAGACATCGAAGAGTCTATCCAGGACGGTCAACTGGCGAAGAAAAAGCTCGATCAGGTGCTGGACAAAACGCGCGGTTTCATCAAGTACAAGCGCGAAACGACCGTCTACCGAAACGCGGCCGACCGGCAGCAGGACTGGAAGGAGGTGTTCAACTTCCCGCACGTGCGATCTAACCTAAAGGTGCAGGCGGCCCGCTGCATGGAGTGTGGCGTACCGTTCTGTCAGTCGAACTCGCACGGCTGCCCGCTCGGTAACATCATCCCGAAGTGGAACGATCTCGTCTTCAACGGGAACTGGCGCGAAGCGCTCAACCAGCTGCTGCAGACGAACAACTTCCCGGAGTTTACGGGACGCGTCTGTCCGGCACCATGCGAAGGTGCCTGCGTGCTCGGCATCTCCGAGCCGGCCGTTACGATCAAGAACATCGAGTGTACGATCATCGACCACGCGTTCGAGCAGGGTTGGATTACGCCGCAGGTGCCGCGGGTGCGCACCGGAAAGCGCGTTGCGATCGTCGGCTCCGGACCGGCCGGTTTGGCGGCGGCCCAACAGCTCAACAAGGCTGGCCATCTGGTGACGGTGTTCGAGCGCAACAATCGTCCCGGCGGGCTGCTGCAGTACGGCATCCCGACGATGAAGCTCTCCAAGGAGGTCGTACAGCGGCGGCTCGATTTGATGGTGGCGGAAGGCATCGAGTTCCGGTGCAATGTGCACATTGGACGCGATGTGATGGGTTCGCAGCTGGAGCAGGAGTACGATGCGGTCCTGTTCACGACCGGTGCTACCTGGCCGCGCGATCTGAACCTACCGAACCGCGACCTGAAGGGCATTCACTTTGCGATGGAGTTCTTGGAGGCGAGCCAGAAGAAGCTGAACGGTACGCGACCGGATTGGATTTCGGCCGAGGGTAAGGACGTGATCGTGATCGGTGGCGGTGACACCGGGTGCGATTGTATCGCGACCTCGCTTCGGCAGGGTGCGAAGACGATCACGACATTCGAAATTTTGCCGATCCCGTCGGAAAAGCGCGCCCAGGACAACCCATGGCCGCAGTGGCCACGCATTTTCCGGTGAGTACTAAATACTAAACATAGTTATTTTTGGAACTATTTAAATTTACATATTATGAACCTATTTTCCGCACAGCGTCGACTATGGTCACGAAGAGGTACGCGTCAAGTGGGGCAAGGATCCGCGCCAGTATTCCACCACGACGAAGGAGTTCGTGAGCGATGGCAACGGTAACATCAAGGGCGTGAATACGGTGCAGGTCGAGTGGACAAAAACGCCCACTGGCCAGTGGAGCATGAAGGAGGTGCCTGGATCGGAGAAGTACTTCCCGGCCGACCTGATCCTGCTGGCCATGGGCTTCCTCGGCCCGGAAAAGCAAGCACCGACCGAGATGAGTAAGTGGTGTGGTGTAGCGCACAAATATGCAAGTTTTTCTAACACGTTGTTCCTTTCATTTCCTTCCAGACCTGGAGCTGGATGGACGGGGCAACATCAAGACCACCGTTGGGACGTACGGAACGGCCAACCCGAAGGTGTTTGCTGCCGGCGATTGTCGCCGGGGCCAATCGCTCGTCGTGTGGGCCATCACGGAAGGACGGCAGGCAGCCCGCCAGATCGATACCTATCTCATAGGCAAACCGAGCGCTCTGCCCGGTCCGGGCGGTGTCATTGATACCACCCGATCGCCGATTGCTGTTAATGCTTAAATGAGTGTGCGTGTTATTGAGGATAATGCTGTAAAGGAAGCAAGCCCAGCGGCAGACAGGAGAACGAATATTTATTATGATTTAAACATTTTTTTTATTTCGCTACGCCTCGAAGGCTCTTCTCACAGGATGAGGAAAGTTGTTAGGCACGCTAGTACACAGAAGTCCAAATATGCCTTTCAATAAGGCATGATAACGCGCACAATCCATCCGGTGTAATAGAGCAAAAGGAACAAATTACACACGATACAATGATTTTACAAAACGATACCAGGTATCATTTGTATTGTAAAACGTTGCTGTTTACCTTTTGTTAGTCCGGTGGAGCCCGAAGAAGAATGGAAGGGAGGGGGGAGGGACTATAGGCTGTTTTAGCAAGAAAGAGAGCGAAACACTTGTAGTAATAGTGTGGCGGTGACGACAAACCGGAAGGCATGTTATCAAACTAACCCCAGAAAGCTGACGGAGTTGAATCACGCTCCGATTTCGCCATTCCTGTGTACACACACACACACTCGTTCAGAATATTTTATAGTTCATCAAAACATACAAATGTTTTCAATCCAGCAGTCGATCCGTCGTCATCGCCCCGCCCGCTGTCTGGTGTTTTGCTTCGGAATAGAGCGAGGAGTGCATTTGAAGGATACAAATCAACTATATCTATAGCGGGAGTGGGAAAAACAACACAGCAAAAACAACACAAATGAAAGCAACATAATCATATTGGAATCGAAATCCACCCATGTCATATGAAACTGATGCCAGCAGCTCACCCATCAAATGGTGTGTCCAATACGCGCGTGTGTGTGTGAGTGTGTGAGTGTGATGCTTGATATATTATACAGATTATTTGTTTTAGGATTAGCCGAAGCACACGGACGGGTCTTTTATGAGAGGAAAGTGGCATCGCGGGGAAGGCTTGATCGAGTTTATTTATTTTATTCTTTCTCTCCTAAATCGGTAACGAACACCGGCACGGAAATGTTTATCGTATTACAAGGAACAGGAAGGATCCACACACTCCTTTGCGTCCTACACTTTTACCTTAAAGCCAAGATTGATCTAAGCTTATGGTTTTTGTTCGCTAAATGACGTTAATTGTAGGTTTGTAAGTTTGGGGCACGATTGTGGGTGCAGATGATGGCAGCAAAACGCCATTGCCGTACCCATCATTCACACCTGGAGATCTGTGTTATAGGTGCGCTAGTAGGTGCGCTTTAAAAACAATATTGGAGAATGTTAAAGCTTTTTGTTTTCTTTTTTTTTGTTTACTTCTGGTCTACATAGCAGAAGACAAATTTTCTTCCGGGAAGAGAATTATGTGCTAGGAAGGAAATATACTATTTTTCTGATTGTGGTTTTGTTTTATTTTTGTTATTCGTTCACACTTGCATTTCGGTTTAAGGTTTAGGGTTGTATCACATCCAACGCAAAACAACACAACAAGTAAAATGAAGTCCGATTTGGATTTAATGAAATCTTACCTCAACACAAGCACACGTCACTTATCCGCTAAATTAAAAAGAAAACATCACTAACCAATGTTTACAAATGTATCCGTTGTTGAACTGCTTTTCGCATACTAAATGCTACAAAATTTAATCGTTGCGCCGTGCTAAAAATGGTTGCTAGGAAACCCACCAAGGAACGGCACAGATGTATCCGGCCTTTTAGACGTCAATTAGAAACGATTGCAAGCAAACAACGTCAGCCCAAATGTTTATTGGTTTTGTTGTTCATTTTATCGGTCACTCGATTTCCACTGCAGCAAACGCTACGAACTCGTACTGTACAGGCCAAACGGTGGCCCAATCTTACAGGAACGCGAATCTTCCAGTTCATGTTTGATCATCCCTTCTTCAGCGACATCCTGGCAAGGATGGCAAAGAGAGCGGAACGTGTTATGACAATAATTAGCGAGGAAACAGTATAAGATTGAATAACATGACTAAAAAAACGAGATTAGTAAACTTATAGTAAGTGAAAAAAAATCAAAAAAATATCGAAACATATAAGATAACTACGTCCGACGCCAAACTGTAGCAAACCACACAGTGAAGTCTATTCCTTCTGATGCTATCTGCAAAACAACACACAATCACGGCTCACAAATCAAACCACTAACCGATGTGTCTATTTACAAAAAAGAGTTGCATAATCAATTACACGAAATCGCGAGTAACAGTACCCATATGAACACAGTTATACAATAAAAAAACAATACAGTAAAAATGATATAAGGCAGTGTTCCATATGGATGTTTGCGCGTGCGAACATGCAAACTACTGATACGCATTAACTATCCGTGTGTCTTATTCGTTGTTGTAAAAGAGGACTCTACATTACCCACAAGGAAAGGTAATAAAATCCCTCGATGCGGTATTCTGGTGAAGAAAACAAAACAGAAAGGAATCGAACGAAAGTTGCACTGCGAGCGAGCACGTGATGGTAGTGGTGGTGGTTATAAATGTTGGAACATTTACATTACTGTTAGTGTTTGTTGCGGTAGGAGAAATTTCAGTGCAGAAAAACTGCGCTTATGATATACACACACCCAAACATGACGACAGCCAAAACGTATTTGAATGCTTATACACCGCTTATCACATATTTACAAACTGCAGATATGTCTAGGGTGAGACGATATCTTGGACGAAAAGCTTATATCTAATGAAGTCTCGGTCACTATTTATGCAATTCTCGAACCCATTTTAATTAGGTTAATTTTCTTTTCTTTGGCTGTATTTTTTACTATTACAGACAAAAAATTGACTATTTGATCACCTACTTTGTTCAAGAGAGTATTTTATTTTGAATATTATTTTGTATCGTTTTTCATCATTTAAAGAAATGTATTTATCTCTTGTTATGAGCAAAATTTAAAAAAATATAACCGAATTCGGCTAGATCCGGCATTAACCTTCCATTACGAATCAAAAACTGTTATTCTATTGTTCCAAATTGAGACGCTTTAAAAAAAGGGCAGCGAACAAAACAAAAAGACCCAATATATACACTATATGCGCATATATGTGAGTTTCATTGCATAAACAAAATCTATACATATAACATGTACACGGAACGATAATGCAATTAAAATCTTGTTCAATAAATGTAGAAATTGAAAAACGTTTAGATGTTTTACGCAATCCGTAACAGACAGGCAGGAGAGAACTGCGACAGCTAAGAAAATTAGATATGTGTACGAGTAGACCCGACCCAGACAAAAAAGAAAATCTGGATTTCGCCCGATTCGCCAGGAATGAAAGTGCTCTATGCGAGGACGAGGTAGTCCACTCATTTTTATTCTCTTTCCGAAGCTCTTTGCCCAGAAGCTGCGAATGATCGTCCCGTCAGAGGTTCTCAGGCACGCTTTCCCCTGTCTGGACAGGAGTGTTGATGGATTGGGTTACTTGATGTATAAGAAGACACTTTCAGTTGGCTAGTCACGTTGCCCAGCAACGGCAGTGTCGCGTTTCGTGGATGGCCGTTTCAGAAAGTGATGTTTGTGGTTTTGTTATTAAAACGTAAATTAAAAAAAAGCCACACGGAATGCCTATCAAGTTCACTCTCTATTTCAAGTTCAATTTCACCGTGACCCGAAAGTGGGTGAAGTTATTTTTGCCGCACAAATCGCTGTCGTTAAGACTCCCAAACCAACGAACCCAGCGGACCGTGGTGCGTCACTTTGGGCGAGGCGTTTCACTTGTTCAAAACGCAACGAACACCGGTTCAAAAGTACCCAGGGGTAATCGCGGGTAACATCCATTTTCCGCGTTTCCATCGTTACCTTTATCACCATCGTCGCGTTACGCACCGTAGATGGTGCGCATATTCATACGATTTTTCGGTAAACGATGAGTAGGAGAGATGAGCATTGCTAATAGAAGTGAAATGGATGCCTGTAGTGATTTTCTGGAGTTGGCTGAATCGATAGCATTGAAAAGAAACCGAAAGCGCATCGAACACGGTGTGCGGTACGAAAAAGGGCTCGTTTTACGAACCCGGGCAAGTGCGGGCGGAACGTGGGTGAGTTGAGGCGTTTTCAATGACAGAAAAGAGAGTGAAGTTGGAAGTGACTTTCATGTCGGTTTTTGGAAGAGTTTGTTAGGCTAGTTTGATCACAAGTCTCCCGGCGGTCTTCGTTAGTAAGCAGAGACAAGTTATTCTATGCCAAAAGCAAATTCATTCTGACTCCTTTCTTGTCGATGGTTACTGCGATGTCACTAATCTGCGTTTCCACAATGCTTCCGGTATGCGCTGCATGGTTGTAAAAACGTATAATAATAGTATCATCAATCAACGGAACAGTCGATGATCATTAAACCGTTTGTACGGCACCGCACTGAGAGTACATGCCTTCAAATGGTGCAATTTGTTGGTGGTTTGCCCCTTCGCCCCATGAGACAGCGGCAATATTTTTTCCACTTTCACTAGCGGCTCGAACAGCTGAGCTTTTGTTGCATCCTACGCTTCCGAAACTCGCGGAAGGTGGCGCGAAATTCCTCCATTGCACAAACTCACCCTAAGCCACGGGACGATAAGTGCCGGGAACGATAAGGGCCCTGCGGCAAACGTTGGCAAACTATTTCAACAGGTCGATCCTCCACAAAGGATGGCTTTAATTTCTTCGTCTTTACCTCCGTCACCGAATATCATTACTCGCTTAACTTATCACCTGAACGCTAAAAGAACCGAACACTCATTTGAATGTGGGTTTGGGTACTGTTTTGGGGTCGGAAAACCTGATCTGCACGCGACCACCAACTATTGCATAAATAAAAAGTATAACCACCGGAACAACAACTCTCCCGCTCGGAATGACCGCGTGCTCCAGCGGACACGCAGCACAGCAAAATAACAAAAACAAACCTTTTTGCTGTGTTGATTTTTTTTTCTAAAGTATCTTGCGATCTCCGGAAAAAAGGTGGGAGTAAGTATGGTCCCCCCCCACCCCCATTCGGATGAGTTCGGGTGCCCGAAAACTTAAACCGCGACGATCGCCGAGACGGTGGTTGCAAAAGTGAAAAGTGAAATGGCTACTTCGGTACCATGCGCGCACGGCGGGTTTAGCCAGTGAAGTCATCGTCGTCGATGGAAGGGAACCCGTTGCTTGCCTAGGCGCCACGGGTATTACCGAACCCCAGGCTCGTACCGGAATCGGTTGGGGCAGCGTTTGGCGCGCTAATCCACCAGTCGCGGCCCGCAGTCGGTAAAGTAAACACACGCCTTACGGCATCCGGTGCAGAAGTGGGTTAGTGTGGTTGAACAGCAGTGTTAGGATGGGATTTTTGGTGGGATTTGTGTCGTGCTGCTGCGTGGTGGTGCTGCTGCTGAACGTTACCGAGCGAACCGGTGCCATCAGCTATCGAAAGGATACGGGGTAAGTACTTGTGCAGCCGGAAAACTTGTGCGCCGTATGATGTAACCCGCACGATTTGTCCCCGATGTTAGATTCGTAACCAATGGAAACGATCAGTTTGTGTTCCGGGAGCCAGCGATATCCGCGCGAGATTCTCCGCCCTTGGCGGAGGGTTCCTTTACGCCAATGTACACGACGCCACACGTTGTCCCGAGCACGCAAGTGAAGCGCTCCGGACGCGTCCGTTTCGCCGATGACTCGGATACGTCAGCGTCGAATGGGATTGGTGCGAGTGCGAGCACTTTCTTCGGCAAAGGCACGGTAATCGGTAGCTCACCGGTCGGCGGTTCACCATTTCCGCAGCGAGATCGTGACAGTGACCAGTTCTACACCGTCGGTGCGTCGATACAGTTTGCGGGCAGTGGAAGTACGGGAGGTGCCATCACACCGCCACCACCACCTAGCGCGGAAACGCATCAGAAACCGAAACGAAAGAAGAACAAGCATAAGTACGGGGCGAGTGAGAAAATCTACAATGCGGATGGTCCTGAACCGTCGTCCGGACAGTATTCGCCGTACCCTTCGGGCTTTAAGGAACCACAGCGCTATACGGCGCCACTCCAGGGCAACTACCTCACTGCCAACGGAGCTCGTCCACTGGCGGCACAGTACGATAATTCCATCGCAAACTATCCCGAGCTGCAGAGGCCACAGTATCCGTTCAGTATGAACACTCCACAAGCCCAATATGCCGTCGGTGGCTACTACACCGGACAAAAGCAACAAGCCGCACCGGGTGCTCCGTACAGTCCCTACCAGTACCCGGCACAGTATGCCGGTGGATACGCTCCGGACAATCCCTACACAAGCCCTTACCATCAGCCGAACGTGCCGGGATACTATCCCCAAGCCCAGCAATCGGCACCACTCGGCCTGGGACAGCCACCGAACGCGCAGAGCATTCTCGGTGTGCTGCAGAGCATTTTCAACTTCGCACCGGGAACGTTTGGAACACCGGGGCCAGCGGCGCAACGACCCGGCACTGGCTATTACTCGAGCGCACCGGGGGGGCAGGTTGGTGGATTCGGTGGAGGACTTGGCGGCGTCGGGGGCCAGCTACGCCAGGCGCTGGATAACATTTCCGAGAACGACGAACTTCAGTGTGTGCCCAAGCTTGTCTGTATGATGTCGCGAAGTTCCAGTGGCCAGGGGTTTAGTAGCTACGTTAACCGGGGCCTTCTGTCGACGTGAGTATGAACTGTTAGCGATGAGTTTTCGTTCCGTACTTTATCTCTCCACCTGCCTGCAGCATTCTGAGTGCTGTACCGGACAGCTCGCCGTGGTTGAAGTTCTCGCGTGCCGCACTGCTGGGGTACGGAATCGGGGCCAACAGTTGCGATGCTTACTATCCCAAGTGCCCGAAGGATGAGATGCAGATCCTGTACTACCTGAACAACCATCGGGGTGGATTCTTCCGGTTTTTCAGCAATGGAGAACAGCAGCAGCAACAGCAGCAGCAGTACGGTTAAGAAAAGAAGATGGAGGAAAGTTTTCCGATGAGACGATGTTACGATATAATGTGCCAATCAAAGTAGGTCCCCAAAATAGTTTCTGCCCGTTACTCTGCGTTACTCTCTATCGCACTATCTCTTTCTCAAACGCAGTGTTATTTATTGTGCGACACTAGCCCATTTGCTCGACGTCGTGTCGAAGGCCGTTCGCGTGTGCTTCTTGTGTCCGGAAACATATTCGTGTGTCGAATTCACGGGGCGCGGGTGGGTGAATTAGAGAGTGTTGCAATCTAGTGTAACGAATTAGCGGCGCCTACTGGGTGGGAAAGTTTACTTCGCTCAGAAGTGTATTTCGTGTGCAAAGACGTGTGTGTTTTGTAGGGCTGTAATTGGGTTTGTTGATGTGGGAAAGTTTATGTCGTCGTTATCGCACGCGGTCAATTGCGGTGCATAGTGAGTTACACCAAACCGTACACGCAGTATTCTACCCCTTGTTTGGGAGCTTGTTTCACTTTTCACGCATGTTTATACACACACCAGATTAACGAGTCTGATTTTAAAACTATTTAACATCGCAACATATTTAAAATTCTGCCGAACCGTGTTTTGCAACCGTGTTTTGTATGAGAAGCGAGGGAGCTGATGAAGAGCAATAAACTGGATAACAAAAAACACGATACGTTAAGTGAAACTATGAAACATTCGTTATGCCTCACAAATTGTGTTTAAACCCCCTAGCAAAATGTCAACTCAAAACCCGCCAAATAGACGGGTGACCCTGGTCGAACCTGGACTTTCGCAACCGAAAAACTGAACCCACCCATTTCGGGAGTTCCAATATTGGCCACGAAGCGATATTAAAGGAGAATGAGTAGAGTAGTGAACGACGAGAAAGACAAAAAAACTGTCCCCAGCCAACTTACCTGCGGAGGAGGACACATCAGGTTGTTTTTACTTTCATCACCGGGGAGGGGGGAGTGAGTTCGATTCAATCCACTCGTATCCAAACGAACTCAGGCGGATGTAATGCTGCTTTCGGTGCATGAGATGACGCATCAGTCTCTCCTTCCACAAGCTTGGGCGCTGCGTGGAGGATTACTCAACCGCAACGAACGTAATCTGGTACGCTCTTCCGAATCGCGCCAATCTCAACTTCAATATCGGCCGCAAGATAAACCTCCACCTCACACGAGTTGGTGGTTTATATGCTTTTCGTATGAATTTTTCCGTTGTCTTATGCTGTATACCACCCAGGAAATGGACACCCAAAGGACAGAGGCGAGTCGATATCATTATCGAGGCCAATCAGTTGCCGAGGGATACATGGACTTCGCTAGCACTTGCAATACTGTGGTTTATTAGGTGACGTTGGTCGAAATGGTCGCAACAGGTGAAAAGAGTAAACACGAGAGATAATAAAAATCAATTACATGACGCACCCGGCACCGGTTATTGGCAACGCTTCGGACACCGGGAAAACAACGATTGAGCTTTGGTTTGGCGGAGGAAATGATAAAAGCGCACACTATTGCCACACACTTGCGTGACGATTATGGGCAACTATTCCGGCGAGGGATAGTTAATGCTCATTGATTGATTTTAATGTTCCAACTGCCAAATTCGAAGTTTATGAGCGATGTTTGTAATTAATGGAAAGAAAATGAACATTTTTAATAAGAGGGAAAACGTTTAATTTGAAAAAAAAAAAGAAAAATTAGATGGAGCTTGACGATACATGAATAATTTAAATTTGTATGGAACACAGTTATTAACGGCGATGGTAAGGCTCAACAACTACGTGAGTTCCAGCATTCGTAAACATAATATTCCATACAAATGATAAACACAGTAGACATTGCGCATGTCCCAGCATCCAGATCCCCGGACGAATATCCAATCGCACGATAGTGTGTTCGGAAAAATATAAAAGGAACATCTGGTGTGCGATTCAAGAGTCATTCGTGCCCGTAGTCTTGATAAGGATACTGGCTATCCGATATTGCAAGTGTGTGTATCGCTTCAAAGGTAATCAAACTCTTCGATCGACATCCATAGGTATCTTAGCAACCGGAGAGATGTAGTTCCTATTAAGTCATCTATTCCCCCTGGACGATTAATTCAACAATGACAACTAAGGAAGGTGCGCTTCCCCCGGTAGAGTTCGGATCCAAAGATTCATCCGAGTGCTGTGCTCAGGATGGGCAACCGAGCCGTCTCCGCGCCCGGGTGGATTCGTTCCTTCGCATCGCTATCGGACATGACGTGTGCTGTGTTGCTACTTTCGATGCTTTCGTCCACCGGTGCATGTATCGTCGAGTGGATGGTGCGGCACTTGCGGTGGCTCGGATATTCTTCGGTTTGTGCATGCTGATCGATATACCCGAGGAACGGGGAGGTGGCGATCTGGACCTACGCTGGGGAGAACCCCGTGACTGTCGGTTTCCGCTCGTTCATTCGATGCAACCTCTATCGCTGCCGAAGATGGGAATCGTCTATGGTTTAATGTGGCTTGGGGCGGCAGGCATTATGCTAGGGTATCGGTTCCGGCTGTCCACGGCTACGTTTACCGGAACATACTGGTACATTTTTCTACTGGACAAAAGCGCCTGGAACAACCACAGCTATTTGTACGGGCTACTGGGATCGATTTTCCTATTCACCGATGCACATCGCTGCTGGTAGGAGACGGTAACTTCGCTACAAAAAGATGTAATGTCTTCAATTCCATATTATTCAATTTCAGGTCAATCGACGCGTGTCGTGATCCACCCACCGAGCAGACCGTTCCATTCTGGAACTATTTTATACTGAAGTACCAGTTTTTTGTGCTTTATTTTGTGGCTGGCCTAAAGAAACTTTCTCGCGAATGGCTCTCCGGGTACGCCATGACCAATCTAAGCTATCACTGGGTATTTTACCCCTTCCGTGTGGTGCTCGGACCGAAACTAACAGATCTGCTTATCGTGCACTGGTTCGGATGTTTATTCGACACGACGGTTGTGTTTTTGCTCATTTATCGGCCAACGCGCCGATTGGCTACAGTATTCGCTAGCGCATTTCATCTTATGAATTCGAGACTCTTCCACATCGGTATGTTCCCGTGGGTTTGCCTGACTCAGCTACCGTTGTATTACAGTTTCAGCTGGCCGAGGAAAATTTGTGGTACACGGTTTTCCGAAACTGCCCATGCCCTAGAGGACACCCGTCAGAAGGAAAGAAACGGTGGAAATAAGAAGGACCGCATCCAACGGCACCGCAAGTGGACCATGGTAGCCATGGTGGCGTACTGTTGTTTGCAACTTTTCCTGCCATACTCTCACTTCCTCACCAAGGGATACAACAACTGGACTAACGGATTGTATGGATACTCTTGGGATATGATGGTTCACGCGTGGGACACCATCATGATTGGCATACGCGTCGTTGATCAGCAGGATCCCAAACGGGTACACTACATCGAACCGTACGCCTTCACCGACAACGATCGTTGGACGAAGCACGCCGATATGGCCCTCCAGTTTGCCCATTGCATCGAACGCAACATCCAACATGAATCGCGAAAGAAATGGAACAACCCGGCCCCTCATACTGCTTCTTTGCAGCCAAATGTTTCCATCTACTTTGACATCTGGTGCAGCATGAACGGACGTTTTCAGCAGCGTATGTTCGACCCGAATGTGGACATACTACGGGCACCGTGGACACCGTTTGACGCAGTTGAGTGGGTACTTCCATTGTTGCATCAATTTAGTGGCCTACGGGATACACTGATACGGCGCAAATCGGACGAAGTCCTCAGTTGGAGCAATCATTCGGATGTACTATTTATAGCGGACTTTCCGGGTCTTACGCTCCGGAACTACGTTGCAGACGATCTGTACAATGTGTCGCTGACCGTTCTGAAGGGTACTGTACGGTTTGTTCCATCGCAGGACGAGCAGGTTGCTAGTCGTTCACAGATACTTGCACCGGGACAAAGCACATCATTATCGGTGGGCAGTTTTCACGCCATAGAAACAATTGGTACAGAACCGTCCTGCTACATGTACACGTACGTAAACCGCACAAAGGAACTGGAAGCTGTTCGCGATGGTACAGCCAATAAAATGCCAATGCCGGCAATGCTTCCGCTCGATGCGGAATTTCTTCACCGTTGGGAAAACTTTGTACGTTTTCTGCAGCATGTAGGAAACTCGCTGCTCTTCGAACTGTACGGCGTGCCAATGCCAAGACGCTTGAAGGAACTCGTCACAGATGTATGAAACGTTAATCAATTATATGTGTTAGGTGTTGTGAAAGGAACGAGATAACGATCATTTTTGTTTCGCAATATGATTTTATAAATTCAATAAAACCGTCACAAAATATGAATAAACCAAATTTTGTTTTTCGCACTTTACACGGATTGAAAAAACCGTTTATTTAAACTGTTTTCAATCTCGCTCGAGATTTATCGCTTATTTGTCAAACCTACCCAAATGGATCGCAGAAATGCTGTCAGTGTAGAAACGTCAGCTGGTATATCATCAAAACAGCAGTCAGTGCAAAACGTCAGCTGAAAAATGGCCGCGTTGCTGCAAGTTGTATCAAAACAAGCTCCACAATTCAATCGCAATCTGTTGGAAGGCGTTCGAATTTCGTTTAAAAATCATCATCCTCGTGGTGAAAACTACTGCAGGTTACAGTCTCGGGTAAGTTAGCATCATGGTTTCACGCTTGCTTTGATGGTTATTCAAATCACTCCACTCAACGGGTTCGGAGCACCACCGGACGACGGCGGTACTCTCGCGATGTGCGAATTCCCCCGGCTGCTGGTCGGGTCTGGTACGGTGGGAGGCTGACGACGGTTGGTGGAGAGTGAAGAGATGCTAGACCAAGGACGGTCGATTGATCAAATAATGCTACGCTTCCAGACCACCCACAACTGATAGCATCTGTGTGTCCAATTTCAGCCGTGATTCATCTTTTTTGCTCTCTGCCACTGTTGTCACCGATCCCTCACGTACTAGCCAGCTGATTCTGATCACGAACAGGTCGCTTATCAAAGCAGATAGTACGATAAAAAAACCCCGTGCGAAATTCCGTCACGGTCAAGGTCGTGGACCGAGCTTCCCGTTTGTAAATGTGTATGGAAACAGCTGCTGACTTACATAATCCATGTGAAATGACAGCTGACGACCATCCGATGACCTCGATGCGACGGAAACGTAGAAAACATAGGAAATTTCCCAAAGAATGCATCGAGCACATTTCACTGTTCCAGTGGTTGAAGAGATTCGGTTGGAGAAATGAAACGGCGCTAAGGATAGCCGTCTTCGATGAAACCGGTAAAGGATTATACACCCGAAAATCGCTGACAGCAGGTGAATGTCTCATAGAGCTACCGTTCGAAGCCATGATCGGGTTGAATGTGCTTGAACGCGATGAAGAATTCCGTGCCATGTTCGATGAGGATGCCATGCAGGAAAAACTCTCCACCGAGAAGCTCCCCATTCAGTCTCTGTTGGCGTTTTACTTGTGCGTGACGAAAGCAGCCCACTTGGATCCGTACTTAGCATCACTGCCGAAGGATTTTACTAACCCCTACTTCTGCACGAAGCAAGAGCTAGTTTTTCTGTCGGAAGTGCTGCTGCTAAGGATGGTGGAGCAGAATGGACAGATTAAGAGCGGACTGGAGAAAATTACCTCCGTCTTAAAGGACGCTTGGAAGGATAGAGTCGAGTTGGAGAAATTTAAATGGGCCTATTTCGTGGTAAACACACGCAGCGTGTTCCTCGACCCGTTGGCTGTTCGAATGTGCAACAGCTTCCTACCGTCTGGGTCGTTCTTTGAAGATTTCCTTGCGGATGAACCATCCATGGCGCTGGCACCGTTTCTGGATTTTTTTAACCACCAAAGTGGCACGAAAACGGACAGCGAGCTTTCACTTTCTGTCACACAAATACGCGATCAACTGCTGAATGAAAAGCAACCATTGGATCTGATGTACAGGTTGCGTACACACTCGTCTCATCCGGCCGGGCAGCAGATTTACATCTGTTACGGCTCGCACAACAACACCAAACTGCTGCTCGAGTACGGATTCATCATTCGCTCGAATCCGGACGACTTCGTAGAGCTTACAATCGGTACGATAAATGCGTTTATGAAGCACGATCCGGAATTGCGGTGTTTACGTTTGCCGCGGGAGAAATATCGCTTTCTCGCCGATCACCGGCTGGACGAGCAGCTGTTCTTCGTGGTGGACGATCTGCTCAGCCACAATCTTGCCGTCTGTCTGACGGTCCTGTTCGTTGAGCGCAACATTCATCACATGGAATCGGTGGCGTTCGCGGCGACACCACCTCTCGAACCGATTCGAGCGATAGCGCTACGGTTGTTGAATTTTTTGCTACTGGAAATCGACCAAAGTGTGGAGGGGTTAAACAAGCTGCCGGTGCTTAGTGCAGCGGCGATCGCATACCGAGAGTACCGTCTAGAATGTGGAATGTTTTTGAATAAAATCAAAAGTAATTTCTAATACTACTTTGGGTGTTGAATAGTGAAATTTTAATTTAATTTTTTCCGGTATCATTCAGCAACTACATGCTAGTGCTGTCGCCATCTCGAACTGGTATAATGATAAGCGGAAACGAAGACAAGCGAAATCATGGGACCAGATGCGACCCTACTCCTCCGGCACAGGAAAGAATCAGCAGGCGACCGAGAATGCACTTTTGAACATCTTTCAGAAGAAGAAAAAAGGTAAGTTAGGGCTTTGTGCATTTGTTCAATTGGGTTATTTCTGCGTATCCTGCAGTATTCCGATCGTCATGGAAATGTTTTTCAATTTTCAGAAAAATATATGTATCATAATTCGAATCATTGTACAAAATCCACATTTACTAATTACGAGCAATTTCCATTCTGTGTTTAATGCCCAGTGTGTAATGCGTCTCAAACTAACTAATATAGCGTTAATAAGCTGTTTGCTTCCGCTTATTGTATGCTTCAGGGTGCCGTTTTGTCTGAATAATCGAACGGAATGCAATATGAAAACAAAATGTACGAGAAGCTTCTCAGTTGCATACTTCCGAATTTATTTACTACTACTAATTTGTCTCAAACAAATCGAGTATTTCGAATGGATTTAAAGTATTTCTCATCGCCAACTGAAACCTTCCCACCAATTTTAATCGGATCGTTTTTCAATTTGAAATTTTTGGTTGCTTGAGATTGTTGCAAGTTGTGCGTTGTTTTGCCCATTTGTATGTTTGATTCAAAGTGCTTCCAGTGAATTCCTCCATTTGTTTCTTGTCCGTGACGAATTAAGCATACTTTGATGAAAAATTAGTATGTATGATTTTATGGAACCTCATGTCTTCGGCCTTTGTTTAACCATAATGATGTTTTTTTTTTAAATTACAATTCTGCTATTTAGTTCGATAGTTCTTTACGACACATTCGTTGCTTGATCCGTCGCTGCACACATTCTCAATGGCCTTCTACTGCCGGTCAAACATTGCACAATTTATGTACGTAATATAAAAAGTTTTGTTCCATCAATGTGTAAAGTTGACGCTCAAAACCAGAACATAACCCTCCGTTCTACGTTTGACCGTGTTTTGTTCTTACAACAACCGTAGTATGGTAGTCTGTGACGAGGGTTACGTTATTCTCTGGAATCTCTGTTTTTCTCTCTTTCCCATTCTCGTATCGAAAAACAAACCCTTACCGAATGTGTGAACTTATCGTACAAACGAAACGAACCGAACTCAGCCGTATCGGCCATGGGTCTTCCACTTCCGGGAGGACGCCCGGATCCGGACGACTTTTTGGGCCAACAACGACAGCAACATGCTCAGCAAGTACGGCACTATCGTCGAAGCGATAGCACCGCGAACAGACTTCATCCTTCATCGTCGCTCACAGGACCAATACTAGCGAATAGTGCCGTAACGGCGAACGTCGGGACCACCATCAATACTGCCCCCACTACTACCTTCCTCCCATCTCAGACCACACTGCAAGCGCCACTCACGAAACAAACACCACCCATTCGTCATTGTTTTCATCTAGGGCACCATCCGGCGTCGGGCGAATCGATCGGCACGTACGATGGACCGGCGATTACGGCCACTGACATGATCAAGGCGATGGCAACGTACATCTGGCCAAAAGATGATGCGATGGTGCGGAAGCGGTAAGATAGATACGACGAATTCGGGGGACGAGGAATCGATTGTCTACTAATGATCTCTCCCTTCTGCGACAGCGTCCTAATATCCTTAAGTTTGCTCGGTGGTGCAAAGGTACTGAACGTGTGTGTTCCGTTCCTCTTCAAGATGGGAGTCGATAATCTGAACCTGCTGAGCATGGACACTGTACCGCAGGCTGCCTCGGCATTGACGATTTCCGTGTTGTTGGGATGTAAGTTTGTTGGAATTTTGATACGCTGTATTTCAACGTGGAATTTCATGCCTCCCTGTGCTCTTCCTCCTGTTCCCCGCTTCAGATGGTATTGCTCGAGCCGGTGCGGCAGGTTTCAATGAGCTGCGGAATGCGGTGTTTGCACGCGTCGCTCAGCATTCGATCCGAAAAATTGCCACCAACGTGTTCCTGCATTTGCACAATCTCGATCTACAGTTCCATCTCAGCAAACAGACTGGTGCCCTGTCCAAGGTAACTTGACCGTGATATATCGCACCCCAATCGTTGAAATTTAGCTCATTTGTTCTTCATTGTTTCTCCTTCCATCGCAGACTATCGACCGTGGATCAAGGGGCATCAATTTCGTGCTCACCGCCATGGTGTTCAACATCGTGCCGACGATGTTCGAGCTGGCGCTCGTTTCGAGTATTCTCGGCCTGAAGTGTGGCATGGCGTACGCCGCCCTGTCAATGGGTTGCGTCGGCGTGTACAGTGCGTACACGCTGGCGGTAACACAGTGGCGCACCAAGTTCCGGATCTACATGAACCAGGCGGAGAACGAGGCGGGCAATAAGGCAGTCGATTCGCTGATCAACTACGAAACGGTAAAGTATTTCAACAACGAACAGTACGAAGCGAACCGGTACGATCAGGTGCTGAAGAAGTACGAGGAGGCCAGTCTCAAGACGAGCACCAGTCTGGCGTTGCTCAACTTTGGCCAGAACACCATCTTTAGCGTGGCGCTAAGTGCGATAATGGTGATGGCGGCGAACGAAATCGCTCAGGGTCGGATGACGGTTGGTGATCTGGTGATGGTGAATGGGTTACTGTTTCAGCTGTCCATTCCGCTCGGGTTCCTTGGTAGCGTTTATCGGGAGGTGCGGCAGGCACTGCTCGATATGCGCACCATGTTTACGTTGATGGGTGTGCAGAGTGCGATCCAGAGCCGTGCCAATGCACCGCTGTTGGACGTGGGTCGTGATACGGCCTCGATCGAGTTCCGTAACGTATGCTTCCGGTACGCGCAGAGCAACGATATTTTCAAGGACCTTTCGTTCACCATCCCAGCCGGCAAGAAAATTGCGATCGTGGGTGGGTCCGGTTCGGGAAAATCGTCCATGGTACGTTTGCTGTACCGCTTCTTCGAACCCACGAGCGGTGAGATCCTGATCAATGGGCAGAACATCCGGGAGGTGGATTTGCAAAGCTTGCGGCGTGCGATTGCCGTTGTGCCGCAGGATTCGGTGCTATTCCACGACACCATCCGGCACAACATTCACTACGGCGATCTGTCGAAGCCGCAGGAGCAGCTTGAAAATGCGGCCCGAATGGCGGACTTGCACGATTCGATTCTCCAGTGGCCGAAGCAGTACGACACGCAAGTCGGCGAGCGGGGCCTAAAGCTGTCCGGTGGTGAAAAGCAACGGGTCGCTATTGCACGCGCTATCTTGAAAAACTCACCCATCCTTATATTTGACGAAGCGACGAGCAGTTTGGATTCCATCACGGAGCATGTAAGTGTTGGGAAGGGGAGCGATGAGGCGGTAGTTTAAACTCTCTGTCTCTTTCTCTCCTGAACAGAACATTCTGCAAGCGTTGGCACGGGCAACGGATAATCGTACCAGCATCTGCATAGCCCACCGGCTGTCGACCGTTATGGATGCGGATGAAATTTTGGTGCTAGAAAATGGTCGCGTTGGTCAACGCGGTACGCACGATCAGCTGCTCCGGAGCGGTGGCCTCTACATGAAACTTTGGGACACCCAAAACCGGTTGTATAATATTGGTAGCAAGAAGGCGAAAACTGGTGATGAAGAGAAGCAGTAAGTATTTTTTAACATTGATCGGGTGTTCTTATGAGATGGTGAACAAAACAAGAACGGAAACTATTGTTGACTAGTTTTAAAAAAAACCAAAAACTTACACCCACTTTGAGAATCTACCTGACCGAGCATTTTATTTCTATGAAGTTGGTGTATCGTTGGAATAAAGTGCAAGCTTTGTGTACAGTTGAAAAAAAATGAACAAATAAAAAAGAATGTGTACAATTGTACGGTGTTTGAATTTGCGCTTTATCCACTGATCCTTTAAGCGTTTTATTGAAATGATAATACTGACAGCACAACTCACAGCTTGCGGGGCGCGGTGTCAAAACAGAATGCTGTCACTTTGTTTGACAGCCAGATACAGCTGTCAAGCGCGTGGGGAAGAAAAACACAAAACTCAAGGGAAAGTTTGCAAACACTCGACGTAGTCCAACGCGGATCGGAAAATTGCGAAAAATCTCGTATTACACCTACACAATGGCCGACGTGCTTGATATTTACAATCACGAAGAGTTCGAGGTGGACGAAGATGGCGACCAGGGCATCGCTCGTCTGAAGGAGAAGGCACGCAAACGGAAAGGACGCGGTTTCGGCAACGAAAGCATCCCCCGCGAAACCATCGACTACGAGCGGCTACAAGACGAGGAGGAGGAAGCGGAACCCGGTCCGCAGCGCTCCGTCGAGGGCTGGATCCTGTTCGTAACGTCTATCCACGAGGAAGCTCAGGAAGACGACATACAGGAGAAGTTCTGTGAGTTCGGTGACATCAAAAACATCCACCTGAACCTGGACCGCCGTACCGGCTTCCTAAAGGGGTACGCACTGGTCGAGTACGAAACGTACAAGCAGGCTCTGGCCGCGAAAGAAGCACTGAACGGGTCGGAAGTGCTCGGACAGACAATCGCCGTGGACTGGTGCTTCGTTAAGGGACCAAAGAAACTGAAGAAATCGAGCGAACGGCGCCGGCGGTAGGGAATGAGCGTGAAGAAGTGAAGGCACAGCATGCATTATCCTGCTATATTTCGTATAAGTAGGTAAACACATTATTTACGACACCCGAGAACTCATCGCGCACGAGTCACACAGCTGCGCATCATACCCAAGGGCAAGTGGAGGAAGGTGGTTTTCTAATTTACAAAAAAGCACATATTACGACATGTAAAATTTGAATGGCAAATAAATCAATTAACTACCAACATACCGGCTTTGAAAGTACAATCGTTGTTTCCGGTTTACACGCGGTTTCATCATTTTTGGTTAGAAAAAAAGTAGCGAATCCTACCCGCCTTATCCTGCTCGTCGTCTGTTTGTCTTCCAATGCATTGTCACCCGGCACAAGGGCAACGTTCGGTGGAGACGTCCGCTTCGGTGGCTTTCCAAAGCTCATTGCATCCTTCATGAGCAGATCGAACTCACGCAGATTCGTCGCTTTAGTTCCCGTTGCTGTCGAAGCAGACACTGGCCGACCGACGAAACTGTAACAGGTGCAAAAATGGTCACATCAAACACCGTCGTTTAAACACTATTCGACCGCGGTTAAGGGCCTTCGTTTTATTTAGCCGAATTTTATCACTCTCGTCACACCATCGCACATCAGAGTTGGAACGCTTTTGTAACCATTGCTTATGCTTTAAAGTACTAGACAGAGATCACGTTAACCAGTGCCAGAACGTAAGGGTGCCGCCCTAAGGTATGCGTTAAGTGGTTAAATAGGTGCCAAAAAGTGCGTCAAAAATATATCCTTACACAGTTTAGCTGTTCCCCATCGATGTTAACACTATATCGTAAGAAACAATCGTTCACCATTTGGGGACGTGTGGTCTCACTAACAACAGGTGTATTTACAACCACTTAAAGCACTTTGTGCATGTGACTATACTGCGCATTATCTGCTTGCGTTCGCTCTAAACTGAACCAACAGCGCCCACAGAACTGGTAACCAGTGCTTGAGGAGTTAATTTGATGCACGTTTTGAATACCTCCAGGACCAAACGTCAATTTCTGCTGAAAATATGCAATCCGCGAAGCAAATTAGTTCATCGTTACAAGTTTGTCCTTTTCAATCGCAATCGGCTATTCTGCCACTTCATGAACTTTGTATCAAGGTTTATAAAAGGAGTGAATGTGACTTAGCTATTAGAGCAGAAGAGAGTGTTTGTTCGGAATAGTAACGTTTGTGTCTTTGTATTTATACTTTCTATCATTTAGTGGCCGCGTTAGTGCTTTGATAATACGTCATCTTCACCTCTAAAAATCCTAATCTGTGTCCCTATTATGTAACTCGTACGAACGTTTTTGAGAGTGAGAAGTAAATTTCCACGTTAAAACTGAAAGCACCAGTCGGTTTCATTGTGATACAAATTTTCATTCTTTAGCTGAGCGTGGGTTTTGTTACTTCGGGACAAATAATATATTCCCTTGGCATCAACGATGCAAAAAAAAAAATCGGTAATAAAATGTACTTGAGCTCTAAGCGTTTACCTTTTAATATGTTAGTATATATTTTGTTTTTTCCTCTTCCATAACTCGATAGGGTTAGTATTTTAGCTATTTGCTGGAAATATCATTCTATAAGGCGGTTAGATATTGTACAAAAGAAAAGTAAAATAAAAAAAGATTAACAAAATAACAAACAAAGAAAACAATAATGAAACAAAACTCATTTAACTCCACTATCTGTGCCATTTTATTCTGTGCCACAGATTATTTTCGTGCTTTTCCTTTCTCTCCACATCCGCTGAATCCTTCAACAATCGCTCGTCACAAGAAAACATTCCACACTCCCCGGCCACTCCTCGCAGAGCCATACTCACAACAACAAGAAAGAATGGGAGCTAGTATTGTAATTTTTGCTTACTAGGATCGCTGGAAATTCATCATTTCCCTACTCTACGGCGCAGCACAACAGAAGCAAATGGAGGGGAAAACATATGAATGTATATAAATAAATATTTTTGCCCGGTCCTTATAGCATACTGCCCTCCATCCCCGTCACCCGAGGAGTGAATGCAGCGTGCGTATGAAGGGCAACAGGCACTCTCTCTTTCTCTAAATATTCCTTTTACTAATTAATTAAAATAAATGTATCTATATACTCATATGCGCATTTTTTGTTATCTGTGTGTGTATGTCTGTATAAACTACCATCATCCATCAAAGAGACGAGCATTATCATTTCTGCTTATCTTTTGTTGATTTCCTAGTTGCTATGAATGAATTAGCGAGAACTATGAATTAGCGAGAGTTGATTAGCAGGGGTTTTGGTTGTATGGTGAGCTCGAAAACTAGACTCATGCTCATCCTCTATTTAGCGTAGTAGGTAAGTGTGTGTGTTTTCGTCCCCTTTTTGACAAGAGCTGCTAGCCTGTTTTGTTTTATTCACTTTGCAATGTATTTTGTTTTATGATTAAATGTAACCTTGATTCCATTCTCTCTGCTTACGCGCAAAAAAAATCCTACCGTATTTAAATAGAACTACTACAAACTAGCGAAAACTTCATAAATAACGCGAGCGCTCCGTCGAGTAGCAGCTGCATTGTGTGTGTTGGTCAGCTGGTGCTGTCTCGCTCGCTCGTAGGATCTGTTGAAGGATGTCCCGTTTCACATCGTAATATCGTAGAATATAGTCCAGCGGTTGACAAAATCGATTCCCCCTTAGGTCCCTGTGTCCCGTGTTCGTTTTTGTATGTATGTGTGTGTGTTGTCCCGTCGATCACGCCGCGCGCCAGGCTGATCTCCTGTTTCCGAGAGGGCATTTATGCCTGGGAAAACGTTGTCCGTGTCCTGACTACTCTCCATCGGTAGTCTCCTATCCTCTCGCCCTCTGTATAATCCGTCCGGTTTAGATGCAGTATAAGAGGCAACATTTACAAGGCCATGGCGTCGTCCAGGAGATTTTTCAATTCCTTCAAGTGTTGGGCCTTCGAGCCCGTGGCGGTAGAGGCACCGCAAGGACGTCCAACGTAGCTGTTGTTGTGTGAGGCGAAGAATTTGGAAGATGTCGCACGCGGAGGAGAATAGTAAATATAGAAAGAAACATACACATCAGTATAGTTTTGTGCACAATGGCGGGGAAAGAGGTTATAATTTCATCTAGAGCAATTTAGCAACAATGCAACTGTTTCAATCGAATGGGTGTTAAATTCGTACAAAACACAAATACAATATGTAGAAAATGATAAAGGGGTTAAACTGTCAAAAGGAAATGATTGCTAAATGGGACTAGGGACGGCTAAGCGCTAGACTGGAACGGAACAAACAACAAACGGAACGGAACATGGTAGTGTGTAATATGGAGTGTATACAGTTTCAACTACTAGATAACTACATACACAAACAAATTGATACGTATAGTGCACAGCTAGTGGAAAGCTTCAAGCTGACTGGCAGGAAGATAAAAACTATACTACTCATGAGGAAATAATTTCGCACAACCATTAACTCAGTTAGTTAAAATAAAAACAGATAATAAAACTTGTTTAACTTGTTTAAAGCAGGCCATAAGAAATATTAGCAAAATAGTTACAATATGTTAGTAAAATAATCAATGCTTAATATATACTACATTCAGACAATAATAACAATAAAATAAAGGAAAACAAATTATAATAAAAACAATAACAACGCAACGACGCACGACACACGATAAACAGTAAATATGGGAAATTTGAAAAAAGTATAAAACAAATTCATGGAACTGCCAATGTCGATCTCTAGTGAAACTAAAGATATAAAACAATAAAAAACAAGAAAAAAAATAAAATAAAATAACCAGCCTATTGAATGCAAATAAACACAGGTGTAATTTAACAATGCGCAGCAAAGACGATAACAACATACAGAAGCATCTTTCACAGAACCAATCACTTTGATAAAACTTTGTTTTTGCATATTGATTGCACAGATTTAAGGAAAAGGACTACTAAGAATGTAGAAGAAAGTAAACGTCAGGTTGATAATGACACAAGTGACAAAACATTTTACGAAACAGCGGCAAAGCAACGCAACTGGCAACTAATGTGTGCGAAAACAAAATTATGCGAATCGGCACGTGAACTTTGATGCAAAAATGCAATGAATGGTTTTTTTATGTTACGTCACAAACTGCGCAATGTCGACACACCGGCAAAAATAGGCAAAAAGCAAGCACAATATGTAGCCAACCGGGAAAGCCGCTTTTACTCCGCGCGCGGCTACCCAGGTGTATATGGAATATTTACTCTAAAATATTAGGGGTATTAGAGTAAGGTAGAGTATAGAGAAAATGTGTGTGTGTGTGTGTGTGTGTGACAGATCGGGTCTGTGTAACGTTTTCGTTTGCACGAGGCCCCTCACCTAAGTGGTCGCGATGAGATTCGCACTTTGCGACCCTTGCTGGCCGCGGAACCGCTCGTCGGCGAGTTAAAGGTACCCTGCGGGATATTGAATCCTTGGCCGGTTTTCTGCTGCACAAGCTTTTCTTCTTGCACGCTGTCAATACGGGGGGCATGAGGAGGGTTGTGGTTATGAATATTGGCACTTTCGCTACGGTTATCGTTAGTTTGAGTGGTGATGGTGGTGTTGTTGTTGTTGGAAGGAAATGAAGATGTGGAGATTTGTGTGTTCGATTGGTCGGGATTTAGTGGGGACACCGGGGTGGTAGCGGAGGCGGCTGTGGCGGCGGTGGTGGCACTAGCAGCATTCGCAGCGACAGCGTCGGAAGGTTTCGCGCCCGAGCCGAACCCAAAGAAACGACTAAACCAAGAACCGCCCTGGGACGAAGAAGAACGTTGCGTTGAGTGTACCGATGCCGCGGCGGGAGGGTCCTGACGTGAGGAGGCAGCGTCGCTGCCTGGGGCGGCTGTTGGCGGCCGTTTTTTGGGCGTGTACGCCTCAAATACGTCTTTGTAACCTTCGTTTGCTCCGTCGTCGCTCCCGACGCTGCAAAATGGAGAACGAGAGGGAGGGCCTCGTGTTGGTTCGTGATTGGTGTCCGAGTATCGTTTAGGATCATGAAGCAGTAGTCTACGGCGCACTTTTGTGCTAATTAAACACGGGTGAATGTAGGGGAACGAAAGGGAGAATTTGCTACCGTTGGTGCTACTACGGAATTAATCTTGCTGGAATGAAGCGAATTTAACTAATACCTCCTCTGAACACGCTTCAAAAACATAATAAAAATCTGCTTTTGAAATCACACTAGCTGAGAGTATAAAAATTATGACAAAAACAACCGAAATAAAACACTACAAGTCGTATCAATATTAACTTAAAATATTAAAATTGAGAGGAAAAGTCTACATCAAACCATACACATAAAATCAAGCATAATAAAACCAACATATAAGAAAACATTATCTTCAAAAACTAGTGATTTTAATGTCATTGTTACTTGGGGAGCAGGTAGAAACGCAACCATCAGGAATGGAACAGAAAGAGGTAACGAAAATTTAATAATTCTTACAGGACCGTGAGAGTACGACGATTTGAGGCTAATCAAGGAAGCAAGTCGGGTAAGACAACGAACGAAATATGAACTTTGTCGCAACTTTATAATGGATGAATAGGGTGATTGCGAAATACGCAGCCTGCCGTCTAAATTCCGTCACCGAGCAAGAAATTTTGAATAGAACATTTTACAATAGATTGTTCGAAAGAATTGTTAGATAGCATTGTACGCGTTCCTTTCCCGTATCGATCAGTGCATCCGCCATACGCCAGAGCTTGCATATCCCACACCTTCCCGGAGCGAGTTTCTTACATCAGCCAATCATCTACTACACGATATCGAAATCTACAAATGTTTACCAATTCTACGATAACGTACGATAAAAGTGAAGAACAGACATAACAGGGAAACGAGGTGATAGAGCGGAAAAAGAGATACAAGTAAGTGAGAGAGCAACGCGAAGAGAAAAAGGGTGAAAAAGTGCAGCAGTAGGTTTTATGGTGCGTTTTTTTATCTAAGAAAAGGCAAATACTTGAGAGTTATTAGAAGAAAGATAGTAAGAGACAGTGAAAAACTAGGAAAACGGAAACAGCAAAATTCAACACTAGAGAGGAAGGGGACAAGTAGCAGGAAGTATTGCAATGCCTTCTCCACATATTTAACGGGGAAGGTTTTGTTTGTACGTGTTTCTTTTTTTTGTCTAACACTTTTTTATATCGAATGGAAAAAAGGATAAAGGATTGCTGAATTTGTTTTAGTGCTTTCAGTATGAACGAGATGGCGGGTGTTCGTGTAAGTGTTTGTACCGATTGATTTGTGATCGAAATAAATATGAAAGGCGAAACTGTATTTTTTCGCTTTCCCGTAGGGGGGACGATAAACATTAATTGCATACCTTAAGGCGCAAAATCATCCGTGAAGCAAACCTGCCTAACAGAGCGAGCAAATAATACAGTTTGGCCTACCTTTGTATTTTAATGTACTGAGAGGAATATTGAAGAAAATTTCCTTTTAAACTTAGAATGATTCCAATTGATGCGTGTGTGTGAATGTGTGTTTATGTGTAAAGTCGCAAAAAAGATGAACGGATGGATGAACAACGAACACAAAAGAGTAATCATCTCGTATGGTACCGGACGTTGCACCAGTTGCAAAGACTCACCTGAAGTCACGGGTCGAGTTGATCGCGGTGTCGAAGCGCGGCTGTACGTACGTCCAGCAGCCCTGGTTCTTGTGTTCTTCCTGGGCCCACACTAGCTCAGCGTTCGGGTACTTGGCGCATTCTGCCTTCACCAGATCGTATGGGAAGGGCGAGATCTGTTAAAGCGTAGGAAATTTGGTTGTTAGTTTGAAAATCGTCGGATAAAAAACATCCTCCCCTCTAGCTAACCTGTTCGATGCGGCTGATGGCAATGTCGTTATCGAGCTTGCGGTCACGGCGGGCCTTCAACAGGTCGTAGTACACGCGGCCAGTACAGAAGATCACACGCTTCACCTGGTG
>JXWZ01002453.1:0-24580 GCA_000956215.1 Anopheles farauti No. 4 | reverse complement strand
AAGGTAATACGAATGATTTTTCACAATTCGCGTATGATTGTATCAAATCCACTAAAGTTACTCTCAATGTTTATGAATAATAAAGCGAAGCTTTGCGAATTTCTACGCATATAATAAGCCCTGTATTAGTTGGTAGATATAAATTACAACATTTGTTTTTTGTTTATGATTCTTGTGTTTTATTGGACATTGTTTATTATTGATACCTTCATTCTTTGTAAGTTTTACTCTATTCATGTATGAAATACATGGTAAATGTGCACGGCTTGGTAAATGTTACAAAATAGAATAAACATTTTAATATATTTTTCACCTAGTTATGCGTTAAGCTATAGTACTATAATACTTTTTGTTCATGCTCTACTGCCCTTTAAGAAATCGTTTTTAAACGTTTGCATTATTAATCGTTTTTAATTTTAAAGTAATTGAAAATTTAAAAAAAGCTCTATAAAAATAATACTTTAGGTGCCAATAGTTCAATAGTCAATAGTTCCATTCGTTTAAACCCCCCATTAAATTTTTAGTTGTATGTAAATATAATATACATATATTAGTTGTATGTAAATTATTAAAATTTATTTGAAGCAATGTTTAAAACTACAATATTCCATGTTCTCTGAAGCATTTGTTTCATTCAAATTCCACAGGTTAAGTTGTTAGCTTAGTTGTTAAATTATTTGCTCAATTTTCACCGTACAATAATTTGCGACTCTCGCCAATGTAGCTCCACATGGTATGGTAGCGTGAGAATGCCAAAGGTGGCGTTCCGATCGTTAGGCATCGATATGTCACAATTTACCGGCATTGTCGCCGCAGCGAAGAGAGCCTGCGTGGCTGTGTGGTCGTGGCCATAGTTCCACCCCCGACTGCTACCGTCGTTAGCTCGAGTCGCGAGCAGTGTAATTAAATTTTAATTAGGAAGTAATTTTAACATCACCCAATCGGTCACCTCAACGAGGCAGCCATAACGTGCATAAACGGCTGGTCTGGCGTATTTTTCGGTTTAAACACCGGTGGCGTGTTGGTTTAGCTTCAATTTTAGGATGGCCGCCTGTTGAATAATCCTCCATTCCCGGTTCGACACCGCGGTGAAGCCATTTATGGAACTGCACATTCGAGGCTGAAACATGTAGAGCAATCAATAACCGATCGGTAGAGGTGGAAGTTATGCTATCACGCGTGCTCAGATGCTTTGGTTAGCTTCCTTTAAATTGTATCGGCTGATGAATCGAATAGTTTAGTGAAAAAAATGCTTGACTTACTGAAGTTTGACCAATGGTTCATATTTGGTAATTCACATCGAAGAAACCTTTTGAACGCGTAGGGCTTAGAAATCCCAAGTGATTGAAATCATGTTCACTGTGTGAGTAAACAAACGAAGCACCGGAGCAGTTCAGTTGTATATGGTAAGGTGAATAAACGCAACGCAAAACAGGTAACCAAAACAAAACGCACGAAATTGCATGAAGTAATAGCTCATCTGTAGTAATGATCGAGGGCAACGCAGAGCCGTTAGCTGATGCAGCTCGCCAACTAGCGTTGAAAAGAGCGTTTGTTGTAGGTTTTTCGTAATACAGGTCGGCGATGCAACCACCGACGAGCAGGCCGGTCGATGAGCTGAAATGGCTACCAAATTAGATTTGCAGTACAGCTGCAAAAATTCAGCTCACGTCCGATCCCGCCGCCACCGTCGGTCACGACGATCGACAGCTTTCGGTCGTCAGCGCGTGCGTAACCATCATCCTGATTACTCGCGTAATTAGACTTCCCGCGGCGAATTTTGTCGCACCGGTCAGTGCCGTGCCCCAAAACGAGTGCAGCTCCCCATAGTGTTTTCAGGTGCCGTAGGAAATTTGTTGAGATTGAGAAATAGTTTAATCCACGTTACGTTACGTCCATGCTCAGTTTCACATGCTCGATACGGAGGATGATAAGTTTCAAGGTTGCCGAGTATGTCTACTCACAGTTTTATGATGTCATGCCACACAACTGAGGTGCTCTTTTTGCAATTGATTGAAGCGTTAGTTCGTTACCACTCATTTGCTAGGCACACGAGGCGCTGGATGCAACATTTCGGTTTAAAAAAACTCTTCCTTATAATGAAGTACGTATCCATCGCATGCAAGTTGAAAGCTTTCAGCACTTCCTACCGATGGTTCCTGGAAATGTACAAAAAATTGTTGTTTTGTTTTTGATAAATTTCCTGCATTATGTAGACGAAACGATTCGATTTCCATTCTGTCACTATCCGGTATTTCCCTGAGACGTACTATTTCCAGCCGGATGGTTACGCGGACGATCGTTCGTGGTCGAATGCTTGGAACATTGTTCCGTACGTGTTAAGCGCTGTAGCTTCCTGCCATCGATCGTTGCATGCTTGAATGGCGCTATGTTTGCTCATTGATTGATTCGTTGATTAAGTGCAATTTTATAATCTTCGGTAAATGTTGGTTATTTCACATTGAAAATAATTTGTACAAATTCGTCCAGTAAATAGCGATGTGCGCTGAATAACAAATTTTAAACAAATTCGAATAAATTGAAGTAAATACTTCAAACACAATGGTAACGATTCAAATTCTTTACAAATTGAAAATTTGTAATTGAAGCAAATTCTTTACTATAACGAGATGGCGAGAAACGTTATAAAAGTATTACGTTGCTTTATGTTTCTAAAATAATACAACAGTTGAATATACGATCGATGAAATATGGTCATTCAAGCATGCTAAATTATACTATCAGAACTCAGTTTAAAAGACTTCAAAATTCAAATTTGCTATAATGGATTGATAAAATTTCTGTTTTGTTATATTTTTAATTGAACGAATATTTGTAGTATTTTAATTTAGAAACATGTATTTTTTTTATAAAATGCTCATTAAATTATAATAAAAAAAGCCATTTTAAACAATGACATCAACGCCAAGTAAGCAATGGATTTTAAATATACAATAACAGCCAAAAATGCTAAGAATCTTAATTTAATTGAGGTATGTTTTCGTATTGTTTACTTATAAATCATGTTTATCGTTTCAAACAATTAAATTTGCTGGTTTAGTAAATAAAACCTCCATCAAATGAATAATAAGTGGAATAAATAATGTCAACAACTTTCCATTTAAGTTTTAAGTACCATCTTAGGAAAATAGATGAAGAAATTTTGTTTAACCGTAATGCTTCTTGTTGTATGTTTAATGTACAAGTAATTAATAACGCGTTAATCAGTATATTTCATAGCTTAGTTTGACGATTCAATTGCTGCACGTAACGCTGTTTCCCGTTTCGCTTGCCCCACCACTGCAAGGCCACTCACAGGTGAATGCATCAGGAAGTTTAGAGACACAGTGTTACTGCCTGCTACATTCAAGCGACAACCGTAATGGCCACCGATTTTATTTCGCCTCTCCTATAAAAAAAAAACGTCCCAACCGATAGCAGTAGGACTCCTTTCTCCATGAACACAACCACCACGAGAGCCCTCGGGGGCTCTTTCGATAGGAATACCACCCCGTACGAACTGTCCCACTACGGTTCGAAAACCACTCGCTTTTAGTCAGTGTAGGGACCCAGCCGGGCCGCATCTCCTTCATCTTTCCTTCCGGTCAGTTGCGGCAGGGCTGCGTGCAGCTTCAACACCGTGGGCAGTTCAATGACTTTCTAATTCGCCGACCAGACCGGACCTGCCTTGGTTGGAGGGTTAGTTTTGTTTCAACCCTTCTGGTTTGGTTGTGAGCCAGCCGAACAAAATATAATGCAGCACTTACTTACCAAAAGAATAATTCCGACGGATCAACATTCTCATTTTCGGAGGGCATTCTCATTTTTTCGTCCATTCTGGAATTGAGTTGTGGCAGAACATCGGTTGTGGCGACATGTCTGCGTATTGTGAAACAGGAACGGTCGTCATTGGGAGTAGATTATGTATTCACGTGATGTGAAAGAGGAATCGCCAGTGCTACTTCCAGTGCAGCTTCCTACTAGGATAAAGCCGATTGCACAGTTCTGCAACCCATTAGCAAACCAACATTTATCAGCCGCGGTGGGAAAGACGCTTTAGGAGATCACACCGGTTCGGTCGCGCGGAGAAATCGATGATTATAAATATTAGACAAAACAGCGAGCCTTTCTCGCGACCACGGTACGCTTTTGCCGTTGGAACGATATGGAGATGAGTGAGTGTGTTTCTCTGTAGAGGTGTTTCAATTTCGCTAGCTCGTATGAATCGTATTTTCTCTTTCAGGAACGCGGGGGACCGTTTCGCGAGGTGAATTATGCGACATGCTCACGTCATGATGGTGGTCGCCGTGTGGTTGTGTAGGCCTTTGGTTGATAGCGCAGCGAAAGCGGATCCCGGCCTTATCAGCAATCTTCGTGTTGCGAATTAGCCGACGATCTGATGCATAATCGTGTCAAGCTGAGAAAACGAATCCCCGCTTGATTGGGTTGACCTATGACTTTCTATAGGCGAAGCTTTATGAGTTTATTTATTCACTTGATTATTATACAACATTTTTTGAAATAAAAAATAACTTGAATAACACCCACTCAAAATAAGCTATACATGTATATATATATATAAATAAAAGATTTTTAATTTGCTCTGGTATGCTCTGGTAATAATAGATTTATTACAAATTCAAGTATGATCTGCGACATCAACAACGTAAGAAAATCGTTCGATTTAATTATTAACCATACATAGTTGGGATAGCTAACAGACAAAGGTAAAAGTGCCACGTTATAAAAATAAATTGCGTTCAAAGCATAGTGAACGTTTTAACGTACCTCTACAAACATAATTAGTAGGATTATGTTAGTCCCCACTGTTCTGCTGTGGTGTAGAAACGATCCTCAAATACATGCACATGTTAATTAACGCTTCGTTTTGGTACAATGTTGCAGCAACAGTTTACAGCATATGCGCTAATGCAGATCGCTCGAGCTTGCTCAGCATCCGGTTAAACGGGAGGAAATCTTGTTTGAATTGGACTGCCTCGAAACGAAACGACTCGAGCGCTTGAAGCTCAAGCGACGACGAACCTTATTTCCGTTTCGCGATCTAAGCAAGCGGATGGCTTGCAGTTACGTAAGACGCCAGCCATTGAATCAATAAAACTAACTTTTTTTTGACCTAAAGTGTAACAAATGCTTATGGTTTGTATTTATTAGATTTAAGTTGATACGTTTGAATAGAAAACAACATAATTTTGTGCAAAACTGAATCAAATGAATATCGCATTAAACTAATGCATCTAGAAACGGAAAAGAGAAAAAAGTGTATCAATCAATGTATGCACCTCTTGCCGAAGCCGTATCGCTCCGAAAGAGCCGATAACATGTTCGCAAAGACGGAAAAATATGTATGTAGAAGTTATGCAACTTGTCCGATAGCTCGGCGGTATGCACATTGCCCTCGATTTTCGTAAATTAAGTTCGGTTGGCCCGCTGTGGCAGGGAAATGGAGTGTAAGTGGCGTATGCTGAGGTAATACTTTGAAATGAAGCACATCAGTCGGACGGTATTATTAATCATGCATTGACCACTGTGCAGTTCATTTTAAGCGTATTGCGTGTCTAAGCTCATGTTGTAGCGACTATCGATAAAGATTACCACGCTGGCACTGGACATGGAACATCGTTTAGGGTATGATGTGTTAAAACAATTTGCTAGCGGAAACGGTTATGCATTGCGTAAGCGAATTTCCGCACACATCACAGAGAAGATGTGAAAATAATTCGCTCGTGGTTATGTTACCAGTAGTATCTGTTATGTTGAAGAGGAAAAAAACACGCAAAAGGATGCCAACAAACGATTAAAAAATGTTATTTCCTTCGAAAAAATTTCAAATTTAATTAATGTTATCGGTCGCGCATTATATGCTAGTTCTACGATAGTTTTCTATGATAAATTTGATACATTTTAATGTGGTGATGGTTTCATGTGTCATAGTGGTTTAAGTTGTTGTTCCATAAAGAAAAATGGATTTCATTGTGTATTCATTTACTTCAGAATGTGTTCACAAAACAAAAGGAGAAAATTGAACGATAAATGCCTCATATGGATCATTAGCTTCTGGTAGCAGCTTCGTACTTTACATAGCTACTGAACGTGTTCGTGATCTACGTACAAGTTCGTCTCAAGTGGATTTCGTGATCCAGCTTCGCATTACTATTCAACGGTTTTGCTAATTGTGCGGGCAGAAAAACGAAGGGGTGCAAATTCAAATCGAAAACAGCTCCTAGTACTTAACATTGGAAATGATATGCATTTCGGAGGTAGCCGTCGTCACCTGGCAGTGGACATTTGTGTTGAAAAAAATGTACTATAATGTGCGATGTAGGCCACTGGAGAGCCTCCCACGCTGAGGAAAGTCATACAAGACAGAGACAATTATTTATGCAAACTATTGGCCAACAGCAACGGTGATTTTACATAACAAAAAGTAAACGCTATTGCCAAGATGTGAGACAAAAAAAAAATCTTCAAAATCTGTTCCTGTACCAAGCAAAGACGCAATATGCATATGAAATGACATAGAGCAGCAAAGATACACGAGGTTGAATAATATTTGTCTCCGCAAAAGATTAAATACCTTCTGCTTGGGGTTGTGAACACCTGTTTCAATAGAGAATCGCAAAAAAGCTGTTGAAAGAATGTGCCGTAGTTTTAAATATGTGTGAAGATCTACAAGAAAGGACACATTTAAGGTGTTTGGCGTGCGTGTGAAACCACAATTCGTAGTTTCTGGAGCAGTGCCTAATCGTAGTACCGCAATAAAACCTCCCAATGAAACCTCATTAGAAGCAGCAAGAAACCATCAATCTTCGCATGACTCTTATGTCACGGAGTGCCATCCCCGATTTGACGAAACGTTTCTCAGAACAGAATATTCTCTGCGTGAAAGATCGTGTGACTGTTTAGAGCAAACGGACCAATGACAAATTGCTCGTTTTGGGACGGTTTCATCCAACTCACTTTTGAGATCTGTTGTAATAGTTTTGATGCTCTCCCGTCGGAGAATCGTTCCCGTTTCCCCGAGCGAGTTCTTCTTTTCGAGTTTGGTAATCAGTGAGCTTTTTTCACTTTCTTTCCTCAACAGCATCGCAGTGTATGGGTTTAGTGTTCCTATCAGCTTTTAGGTAGGCTTAAAAGGCAGAAGATAAAGGTAACCACACAGGTCTTTTGAGAACCGCTCGGAGAGTCAGAGCGGACACTTACGCAGCTATAAGATGAAGGTAGGGTGATTAATTAGCGATCTTAACGACAGAACGTGTCCACTGTAAAGTGGCCCATAACGTAGCAGGGGAACCTTCGAGCTGCCCAGTTGACAATTGGTGAAGCCAGCTGGAGCACAACCTTGCTATCGATTCAGCCACCTGAACCACCCCGGTGCGAGGTTCGGGGCTCAAAAATTCATCAGAAATCGATCAACCGTTCGATGACCCTGGAACCGGAGCCGGAATCCAGCGCGGATGGGTAAATGGGCTTTGGTTAACCTACATTCCAAAAGTAGAAGTGATAGTAGTAGCTGTACGAAATTGGCAATCGGCAAAAGGAGCTGTCGATTTGTTGTAGTTGTTGTTTCAGCTACCATCGCATGTTGATTGTATCGTGCGGGCTCTGTCGCACTCGCGCTTTTATTTTCCTTTCCAGCCTGTCCTTCCTTTTGCAGCTGTAACTAGTTTGGGTGTTTTTACTTTTATCGCGGATGCACTATGGGCAAATAATGAAGGCTGGTGCGTTTTATGAGTGGTTGTTGTAAATAAAAAAAATAAAAACAACGCTACTCAAACAACAGCATCTGCGTACCATCCAAACAAACTGATGCAACTGTCAGTGCACTTCGATCGTTGATATCTGTCTAACAAATCTTAAAAGCATTGGGTGTGTTTGTTGATGCGACGCGTTTGAGTTCATTGTGCGATGGCTATAGTTGGATTTATGGCAGGAACTCTACTATCGGTCGGTGCATGTGCAGATTTGGTCGGCTGCCACCGACTGGTCTCACGCACGCGGACATGGACATGTCCGGTAGTTCGCCGTCGATGCTGGTGGCCAAACCAAACGAAAGCGAGAATTGAAGATCAATAAAACGACCGGTTTAAGCGGCGGTTCAGCGCCGTCATACAACGGAACGAGCATAGCGAACGGGCCGGTACCAAGAGCCTTCGACGAGGTCGTGAGCCGGTGGTTTGCACCGTTTCTAGCTCCCATACCGGTGCCAGTGGAACCGGCAATGTTGATGTTTGCCTGTGCCATGGCTTTAGCGTTCCCTTTCGTTGCAACCACGGTGTCGCTGGCATCGCGGCACTTGTTGACGTTGCTGTCCACGGCAACGCACATATTCTTCTGGCACGAATCGTCTGTCGCTCGTTTGGGCAAGAAGAAAGTGAAGCTATCTTGAGTGACAAGTTGAAGTTTTATTTTCGTGTCCGCGAGGTCTCGCCGTAACAAGCACGTACGCATGCGGGGTCCCCTGGAGCACGAACGTAGGTTCGGATCGCTAGAATAGTACCGGCTACCGGCTTCCCGTTCGGTGTGTGTATGTGTCGGAGGTTGAAGTAACGTTTTTCCCGTTTTCCGAAACAACAATTTTGTGCGTTTCGTACGTATGTGCGGCTGTGGGAAGTGTGAATATAAACCTCACGAAATCTGAGAACGAAACGAGAAGCAACATGAAGGGAAGCTTAAGCGGGTGTTATATATGGTCAGCAAGATTGGTTTAACACGTCGCATATATGTCAGATAGAAGACATTTAACTAGGCTATTATAAACATTTGATATAGGCTTAACGAAAAGCTTCCGACCGTCAATAGTAGAAATTTAAAAATGTTCAGTAGATATCTATATACCATTTTTTAAACATACCACAAAAAATGGTTGATACAACTTAAGAGAATCTGAAAACATCTCGTACGAACATAAAAATCGAATGTTCAGAACATATCCCATATGTTTATTACATATCAATCTGAAAATATTAACAATCGAAAACAGCATAAAAAATACGCACTCATCCGAATAATAAAATTCAATCGTGCTGAGATGAAATAGGCCAAAACAACTGAAATCATCCACAGCATGCAAAATTATAAGCTCCCGGTAGGACAAAAAGCTGTGTGTCCAGCACAGTTGTGCATTTCATGTGTGCCAACAACGATTATGTGACTCTGGTGCCTCACAGCCCTAACGGCGTTTTCGTGCGATTTGTGCACCATTACGATCGGGTTTATGAGATGAAAAAAAAATCGGAGCTCTCGCACAAACAGCAACGGCGGACGAAGACGAAGAAAAACTAGTTCACTGGTGAAAAGATCACTGGAACAAGTGTAATGACACGCTCGGGGGCGAATGCGCATAGCTAAGCGACTGTTTTTCTTCGTGGCATTTTTTTTTTGCAAACCTCTCCCTATGCTACTACTTGACCTGCGCCTCTATGCGAGCTCAGGAGTAGGAATTGGAGGTCTTGCAGCTGAACGCGAGTCGTTAGTAAGACGCGTCGTCTCCAGTGCGTATCCGAGACATTGCTTTTTATGGAAACTTCACTAATAGTGCAATGATCGTCGTCACCGGGGTTGACTCGGTAACGAAAGCATAATCCCCTTCGTACGGTTCCTTCGCATTGTCCAGTTTTTTTCGAAAATTCAGTGCACTGAACGGGTGCGCTCTTTCGGTGAGATGAAACACGGAGGAGAGTGGGAATCTTTGGACAGTTTGGCGCGCATGGAACAGATAGGCTGGCCAAAAGCAGATTACGCAAAAAACGGTGCACGAATTATGAATATTAATATCCGGTTGGTGTATGCGAACGATTACGTGAGTCTGTTCGGTGTGGAAGAGGCTCGCATCGGTGAAGACATTCGATGATATAAAACCTGAAATGTTTGAATACGTTGGTGTGATATTAAGTGTACTTAAATGGCAGCTATTGGTTGGTAATAACTGGATCTCAAGCGAAGAAATTATTTTACGCATTCGGATTGGGAAACATTTTAATCGAAAATACGGACTCTTGATAATATTTCATTCCAGCTATTTGAAACAGTTTGTTTTTATTCAAATATGCTACTTAATTTGCTCACGTTACTTGACCGAGGGAAAGCTTTTTACAGATGGTGTGTTCTCGATCACGGTTGCATAGATTGTTCTTCTTCGATCACAACATATACACTGATGACAGAATGACCATCGGCTGAGGCTTTTAGCCGTGCCTTCCTCGACGTTGAGTACGATTCCGACGATCTTTGAACGGTTATCTTCCGCATAGGGGTTAGATTAGTATTTACATAAAAACCGTGGGAGATAATATGTTTTTAATCGCTTGGTTGCTCTTTCTTTTATTCTACTTTTCCTTTACCGTTTGTTTCACTAAATCGTTGTTTTTTTTTCATTCGGTGCGTAATCTTTGTTATGTTTGGTCATTTTATTGTTTTAATGGTCATTCTCGTTTCGCTGTGCTCTTCTTTTGTCGCTTAGCATCATTTGTAATCTCTGCCACGTTGCGTCATTTAAGTATAACTCGGATGTAAAGCGTAATAGTGGCGTAACAGTTTAAGCAGTTGCTACTGTGGGATCTGTGCATCGTTTAGGAGTGAGTTTTATACCTTGACTTCGAAATATGCTGCTGTTCTTGTAACTCGTACTACGCAGTGCAGAAACGGGTGCTCGGATAATTAATGTTGGATCTCCTAGTATGCGAACCTCCCTGATTGTTTTAAGGTATCTAGTAAAAGTTTTGATAGTAATTTATACGTTTTTTTTTCTATTAGCTTTCAAATTCTTTACTGCCTTGTGTTGTTCACATGCATGGCCGATTTTCTCACCGCACTCCAATCACTGTAGACGATATGTTAAAACTAACAGCAAAGTGTTATTACCGAAAACCACTAACGAATGTGACGAAGGTGATGTGACAACTGTCCGCATTAAGGGCAGTAGATCACATAATTAAGGAACCTTGTACAAGCGTTAAAAAATCAGACGATCGATTGCACGTAAATCGAAAGCAGCGGGAAGTTTTTTTTTTTATGAACCAGGTCTGCTTTCTCAAGCACCCAAAGCTGATCGGTCGGCACATATCGGTATGCTCTTTTTTTTCTTCGTTTCATAAAGATTTTTTTCTTATGACGTGAACCATGCACCGTACGGTATATTTTGCAAACGATCCCGGACGTACGCTTGGCGCACAGCTCCCAAAACATCGCTCGTTCCAGATATCTGTAATTGATCTAATTGTTCGTTGGTGGTGCTGGGTCGCGATCGGCAAGCCCTCGTTTTTCTTTGGGTTATCTCGATCTCAATGAATCTGTTTCCTGCTAATTTTCCATACCTACCAACTAGCTCTTTCGTGCGTTGAAAGTACACTATGCTGTTTGTTCCGGGTGTTGTTGAAAACTGTCGCTTTGTTTGGCGATTAATTTTTGTATTCGTTAGTTAACGCTACTGCGTTTGCGGTGTTTCTTTAAAAGGTGGTAAAGGAAGAAATAGTTTCTTTGTCATAGATGTTTCGTATCGAAAGAGTTTTCTAACTACCTAAAATACACGCAGTTTCCACACGCGATGCTCAATAATGTAAAGAAACAAAAAATATTCAATGGGCAAGCCATAAACAGGGCCAACGTTTTGCTCACGATGTATCAAATACACAAAAAAAAGTCTACTCGAAGCGTACCTGCTGCTCTCAATTGAGCTTCGATTTTATGCCTTATTTTTTTCATACTCAGCCCAGCCACGATTGTGCACTTGTTTTCTGTGCGTGTATATTGCGTCCTGCCCAGTAGACAACATATTGACTAATAGCAGAAGCCTGCTTTAAACTGGATACGAATAAAAATTGCCTGCAGGGAGAAGAAAAAATACACAAATCACAAATTGCTGCACAAATGACGTGAACTGATCGTAATATCGATTGCATTCGCAACCTGTTGGGCTGATGGGTAGTGTTGCCGTTGTGCCGACCGTAAATCGGCAGTAAATTCCGCACTAGCTAACGTGATGTAACGCTTTCGCATTCCCCCGGGAGAGGGTACGCATCCGTTGATCAATTTGTACCGAGATTAGCCGGCTGCAGCGGCCGCTAGGCTTATGCAGTGGAATGGTTGCTTGGCAAAGTTTGGTTTTTGTTTAGCATTTAGCGTACAGCTACAAGTCAGTCCAGTCCATGGCGGATGCAGTGGCACGAGAAAGATACGAGTCACAGGGTGGGTTGGTGTGGGATGCAAGAAGCGTTGATGATTGTGTGTCGATTTGTTGCTTATCCTGTCCGAAAGGTCCATCGAATCTAATTCAACAGATGCTACAGCTAACTTCTGATTATTTGGGATGAGTCGGTTGGGTAGAATAACGAACTATTTCCTCTACGAACGGGTGTAGAAATAGTTGATATTCACTGCAGTGGAATCCGGGATGAGGTGCCATGTGGATGATATGGACCACGCTGGAGACGGAACGCCTCCGGGTTCAGTCCTGCCGGGTCCGGGATCCGGGTGTCTCATGCTCTCGATCTCTTTGCCGTATCTTGTCCTCAAACAACCTGCACGGTTGCAAAAGCACTGAATGTGACTTTTTTCGGGAACTCGGTACTGTTGGAGCCGCGCGTCTTGATGACCGGTTTCAGCGGCGGCCTCGGTTTGGCTGTCAGCAAACCGGCCGAGGTCGCCAGGTCGCGCAGCTTCTGCGATATGCCGGTGCTGGTGGATTTGTTCGATGGTGCAATCACCTGCGGCAGCGTCGTCGGGGTGATGTATCTGAGGGTGAGAGTGAGCAAAAGTGCAAAACGGGTAGGCAAATTAGAAATCCATCCGCAATACAGGCACGTGCTTACTTATCGCTTAAATGAGTGGTTTTTTTTTTTTGATTGTCGGTTACCTTCTGGGAGCCGGCATTGAGTTGATGAAAGTTGTTTCTGCATACAGCGGAATTGAATTGTCAATATTTGTTTTGTGCAGATGGATAAATAAATACGGTCTAATGCTAAAACAAATGATTGATTCAAAATAGTCAATATCATTTGTGCAGGTAAGGAACATAAACTTTATATCAAAAGTAAACAAAGTGTTATAAGCATTATAAACATTTAATCTCATAAAATATGCATTTAAAAAAAAATGTTTAAAACGGAAAAGATCAATCAAATAAACATTTACAAATTCTTTAACATATGGGGTACGTTTTTAGCAAGTGGGGTCACGTTCGTGGCTGTTTTTTGTTCACCGGACGATGCTAGGAAATCGTTTCTCCAGGGCTGACCCCCGACGGAGTGAACTTTATTTGTGCGTCTTAATGCGGTTTCCCACTGCGGTGGCAATCGGGCGATGTTAATCGAACGGTCACGCTAGAAATCTCCCCGCGGAGCAGAAGGCAACCATGGATGTACGTCGATGAGCGTTTAAATATTTGATCATCATACGACGGTGCGGATAGCGTGTAAATGCTAGGCTCCCATCGTCTTATGCTTCCTTTTCCCAAACCCTCAATGTCGATGACCAAGATGGACGTAATCTTTTTTTTTTTTTTTACTCGGATGCGTCAACGTGCGTGGTCGCCTAGATCGCGTTCGATAATGTATTTTTTCGTGTCCGAAAGCAATTTAGAGAAGCTCCTTTGAACAACGTCATCGTGGATCAGTTGTATATCCGTTGATGGCAAACGATACGCTCATCAGCCTATGCAGGGAGCGAAGGTTTTGAGCTGTGCGTTCTATTGTTGTTTTAATTAAGAAATTACCCATCACTTGACAGATTTCGATCGTTTTGGGCCGAGCTCAAAATTTCACAGTGCTATAGGTTTCGAACCAGTCGGCATTGAATTGTAAGCGGCGAAGATGCTATTCCACCGTACCCGTCAGTTCCTGTGCCTTCATGCAATTGTCAATGAAATGTTTGTCGTCCGTGACGTAAATACCGGCATGCCGAAAGGTTGATCGGTTACGTTGAATTGACAAATTGCGCAAACCGCAGCGAAGGATGCGTTTTATTTAAAAGTTTGCGGTTGCAATTTGCTCGGCTCGCAACTGACCGTGAGCCGGACGGGTTCTGTGAATGGCGAAGGATTGACAAAACAAAAAAAACACCTGTTGTGCTTGCTGCAAATGGACGATGTGATATTTATCGTATTTGCTTCTCAAAAAATTTAGCCCCAGGCAAATCGGGCGTATGAATCATGTGTTTGGAAATATGATTCGTGCGCCCGGTTTTGCACGTTGTGAGAGTGTAGTGTTATTTTTTTTTATCCTACGCTGCACTGTTCGGAGGTTGATCGACTGGCGGTAAAAGTTTAAACCCCAGACATGACACCCTTCGATCCCGAGACTAAATATGTTTGTCAATTTGAAACATTTTTTTGTGTGGCATACATTTTTAATGTCTTGTTTTTGAAGCATGAATCAATTTGTTTTAGTTGGCTCGCGAGCAGTTAAATTTATTACATTTATTTTGCGAGCAATGTTTTTCTTCTTATTTTGACCATCACAAGGTCGAAGGGAGGTTTTGTACATGACTCCGGTGACATTAAGACATTAAGATACCGGGTAAATTGGCCAATGGGTGAAATGAAAGTAATTTATTTACTACGTTTTTTTTATCACCGATCTCATTCGATTATGCAATGACACTATAACAATGATAAAAAATGAAATAAAATATCCAATCTGGGGATGTCTTGGGAGCTTTTTAATGCACATAGTTCTGTGAAATTAAGGTTTTTTTTTGTAAATTTATTCGTAAACTATCAAGACAAAATACCAGTTACTTTCCTGTTGGTGATGGTAGCGCCTAAAACCCACATAATTCACTTTACGCTGTCGAGCTGTCTGGCTTGTAATATACTGGTCAGATTAATTAGTGACTTCCGTTACAGCGGACGAAAGTGAATGACACCGCCAGGCAACAACCTTTTGCCAGCCCTGTATGGAGTACTCGTCCCACAGCCTAGGGGCGAATCAGTGCAAAAACCTTCACTGGGTAGCCTTCTCGTTTGCTGATCGCGTTGTGGCGTGTGATTGACTGTATCTGCTAGGGCTTGCAGTACCGTCGATGAGCTGAGGGGCACGATAGGGCTAGTTTGAAATGGGTAGGTGATCACCTGTAGTCTTGCGTCATAGGTTAAGTGGTGGGCATAGAACAGTGGCTAAGCAATAGCGCTTATCGGTAGATTATAGACTGACGTCTTCAAAACCGTACCGTTCGCATCAAACCTCAACAAGAGGTTATTGATTAGCGAACGGAAAAATCGTCTCAATTATTTCGTTCAACCGTTTGGTGCTGCGCTAAAAGGAAAGCAGTTGTTGTTGTTGCTGCTGCTACGGCACCTCGACCGACAGGGTGGTTTGGTTAATGAACGAGGTACGGCGACTTTAGGTGTCGCGTAACCGTCTAATCGCGTGAGGAAAACTACTCACCGCGTCCGTTCGGTGCCTCAAATCGGTTCATTCGACCCAGACTACCTGTTCCGAGACACCTTGGCGTGGCTTGGAGATGGAAAACGAAGAAGTGGTGGTGGCTATTGCATGCACAAATTCACGCCAGGTATGCAAATTACCAATCACACACCTCCTGGGGACACACCGACAAGCTACTCAGGTGATGTGTGTGGAAGACTGCGTCACGAACCGAGCTGACTAATCCATCGACAGCTTTTTACAACACGGCTGCGTTTCGGCTCTGAACAGTCAAGTCAACGCGACGTGCGAGTGTTTTCCTTAGTGTGGCTATGAAGCTGTGCCGGTACGAGTTGCTTGGTTACGGGGCGATCGAGCGATTTGGCATGTTGCAGTAGCTGCACAGCCAACTGATTGACGGTTTGCATAATCAGTGCAGTTTACGTCCGTCTTTCCCTTCCGTTTCCTCTGCATACCTTTTGCGAAGGGCTGAAGTTTTGCACGAAGTGAGTGATGTATAGGGCATCGGAAGTGCAAACTTGATTAGCGATGGGTTGCGTAGAACAAGTCCTAAAGATGCAATTCGCACGCACGCAATTCGTTGTCGATATAAAACGCAAAAGAAACAACCAAAGTGAGGAAGCTAAGGGTTGAAGGGGACGAACGAAAATGAAAACAATATTAAACGCGTTGAACATCTCGCCACGGGTTTCGGGTGTTGAAATGGTTGAAAAGTAAAGCTCATTATCCATCACCGAAAAGGAGACCGATTCGTTGAAATGGCCCCAGCGGAGGGTAAGGATTGACCCACTGCTCGAACGGTTTTGTCCCAGTTTCTATGCTTCACCGGTAGGAACGATTAGCCCTACCACCGTTTCACACTTTCACGTGCCGAGCAAATCGGCTTAATTCGGTGGGGGATCTCGGGGGATGTCGCAGATTTTATGTTCGCTTTTCTCCTTCTGCAGCACCGAAGCGTAACGTAACCGTGGCTGTTTTCGCCTGGCAGGTGACAAATTGTGTGACATTTTCGCTTCCAATTTAGGCTGGGCGCATGCGGTGTTGTTCAGCCGGAGATGGATGAGGATCGGTTGAACTTCATGCAACGCAAGCAACGATACTTTGCTTCCGACAATCTGCACGCGACGAGTGGTGTCGTTGACGAGAACGGCATTGCGGCATGTCGCGGTAAGTGGCGCGGTTTGCGTCGAATGCAAATTAAGAGCATTGAACTGGTGGCCGTGGTGAAACAGGTCTTCTTCGTTGGCTCTGTCTGCGTAACGAAAAGCGTGACATCGTGACACGGGAGATGAAAAGTGAAAAGAGTTGCAGAGATAGAGAGAGAGAGAGAGAGAGAGAGAGAGAGAGCGACAGAGGCACGTAATTGAAATTAAATACCTTTCAACGTCGCCACGTCGCGTTAGGTTGGATTAGTGACATATTCAATCACATTTACAGCATCATTTATCGTTACATATGTGATGCTTCATGAGATGAATGAGGAACAAATCATCGTTGAATGCCGTGTTTGGAATGAGGTTCAGTTTGAAAACATAGAAAAATTTTCATCCCATATAAATATAATCCAGAAGAAAAGTGAGAAAAAAAATTTCATTTTCAAAACAAAATGCTTTATGTTCGCAGTTTAGTAGAACCAGCTTCTCAAAACATTCGTAGACATGATTACTTAAGCCATTTTTTAACCATACATTGCTGCATCTTTAGTCATTGCAGGCATTGCATAATGGGTTGGTGAAAGCATTTCCCTTCTCCGTACGCCAAAGTACGTGGCGAGCGGTTAATTAATCCTTCCAACCGTACAGGCAGAATGACGCACAAGCGAACGTTATCGCGCGAATAAACGGCTGGCAAGTGATAAGTTCCTTTCTGTGTGGTTCAGCCAGGAACCGACCGGCCATTAATTATCTCCCGATCAAAGCCTACACTTACGCGCACTGTTCGTTTATCGAGTGATCAATGCAACGATCAATCGATCGAACAATCATCGGTTCCAGATGCGTTAGTTATTCCGGAACAGCGAGCCGGCGAAGAAAAGAGGGCCAGAAAATTGTCTGTCCAGCGGGTTTACAAAGGCCGGGGTTTTCCAATTCGAGGTCTGGAGAATGGTCGCGAGGCAAAGGTGCGATCGATTCATTGAATATTGCTTGCTAATAATCGCTCCCTGAGCATCTTCCTATTATTGCATCCCAAAGGCACTGCTGACGGGTCGGAGTGGCCAGCTAGCGCTAGCGAGCGCCATGATTTATTGCCTCGCACTGCTAATGAGCGGCTCTGGAGCGCTGGAGCTATGCGTGCGCGTGTGTGTTCGCGAAGATGCGTCCCGTCACCCGGTGGACGTAACGCAACGTTTAGAGCAGCGGGCGAGTGATCGAGTACCGTTGGATCGGTCAACGGCTCATTGACTTGTGAGGTAATGCAAGGCCTCCGGTCGGGACTAAGCATCTTCAGCTGCACTACGACTTACCGACCCGCTCAGTCCACACGAGCGAAAACCGGCATCACCATTAGATGCCGCCGGTAGGTGAAACGGGCTGAGATACTGCAGAAAGTAAAAGTCGTTTGCAGCTCATCGTACCCGTGCCCGCTTCTCGCGAAGATGGTTGCGTAGTCGAGTGTAGTGTACTATCGGGAGGTGTCATGCCGAGAGCATAATGGCTACTGCCTATGACCATAGGGCGATGAAATCATAAGTCTCGGCTGTAGCTGGACTGTTGTGTGCCGAACGATGCACAAACAATGGCTCATCGTTTGATGTTCGTGGCACGGTGCCAAAAACACACACTACCCGCCAGCCGCCGATTGGACCGACGGATGAGTAAGGTTGGAAATAAATGATGATGAATTAGTGTTTGACTGGTAGGTGCTAAAACGGTGTTTGCTTTGGTGTCGCATAGTTTAGCATTGAGCTGAAGTTGTCCTCACTGATGAAACGAAAAAAAAAGTTCCACCGTATATCACGCCATACGGAGTCACCGACAGCGGCTATCCATATTTGTGGAAGTGAAGCCTCCTGACCCTCTTCACTACGCACAGGATTGGCCTGTTAGTTGCCCGGTGGATTCCCAACGGGTAGTTTCCATAAAGTGCTGTTTGGGTTACCTAATTTATCACCCGTTTTATTATACAATGTAGAGTAGCAAATCACCATAAATTCGAAATTATGTTTTGTGTTTTTTTCCCCACAAAAATTGACACTGATAGTTGATTGTCGAAATTGGATATGCTCATTTACGATCGTTTGTTTTATACCTTCCAGCGAATTCCAACGCGATTCAGCCAATCCGAACTAGTTTATTGACTTAATGTCTTACACGTTCTACACTCGTTCGCCACTAGCGTTTTAAGATCGCCAAATTGGCTCGTTTAGCAACTAGTCGCCTTCGTTTATGGACATAACTGTATTGACAGGCAAAATCGTGCATTACAATGTCCTCGGATTGCGATGAGCATAAATCAGAGATTGGAATGTAGAACCATTCCAGGGTGATTTCGGTAATACGGTTTCGATACCATAGCAGTGTTTAACACCAGGAGGTCCGAAATGTTGGCTACATAGATTATGCAAATTTGTCCGAAACCGTTTATAGATCAGAACAAACCATTCGATGCTTCTTTACTACGTCACATAAATTATTGATTTGAATCGTAATGCAAACGATACGTTTTATTACGAGCAAAGTATTCATAAACATGTTTCTACTTTGTTGCTCATTTTGCAAATCCGTACGGAGTGGTATGCCGTTTCAAAGTAGCGTATAATAAAATGATCGAATTTCCATCATTTTTCAATGTTTTTTTTTCACCTTGCGGCAAGATTGGTAATATGAGCTTTCTTAGCGAAGCAGTGAGTGTAGGGGAAGAGAAAATTCTCGCCAATTCAGTTTCGTATGTTTACAACTTCCACTCGTCGGTTGTCTCCAACCTTTACTGCGGCGACTCCGAACCACCTCCCGGAACAGGTGTCGGTAGAAGGCTCAATCTATTGCTACCTACTTCCAGCCGTCACGGAGTGGAGTGGGGTATGGGTGGAAGCGGATCGAAACAGGAACAACCGTAATTTGCTTACGGTAAGTGCAGTTCGCGTTACCTACTTTTCGGGGCCAGATCGATCGGGGCCAGGCCTCTGTGCTTGGTGCATCTGTCGCAAATATTACTGTGACCGTAGCAGATGAAGTGAGTCTAAACTGTTGGTGACATACTTTTTGCATGTTCTGGGCTAGGTCAGCCCGACTGCCATGTGCTGACATGGCATGCGGACGTCTGGATGCTGTCATTGCGAATCTGTGCAAGGCGAGTTTTAAACTAGTTTGCAGAACAACATACACCTCTTGAAATATCCGTACATTTTGGAAACATGAGCTAACTAAAAACTAGATCTACTAATATATTTTTTTTTCATTTGGAATATCAAACGATGCTTTTCCTTCTGTGTCTACTGTTCATAAAACTCAAAATCTAATACGCAGCGGTTTTCGAATGGCCGAAAGAGCTTTTTGAACAATCGTTGATTATTTTTCTTATGCCTGCCCTAATTACAAACTCGATAACTATAGAAAGTGCGGTAGTAATTGGCGGTGGGAAATGGTCTTGAAATCGTCCTAAAAAAGTAGACAGCTAGCTTTGCTAGTTGTTGTACCACACGATCAACGGTATCGATCGGTAGCAATTAGATTTAATGTCTTAAAAATCTGTTCCCAGATTTCGTTGCACCCAGCGGTATCGCGCTTCACCATGTAGACGATTATCTTGCCGTTTGGTGGAAAAGCACTTGCATCCGTGAAATCAGGTCGAAACTAAAGCTTATCCGTAAATCACGTGCATTTGGTGCGATGTGTGGATGTTGTAGATCGTCGATTTACCGCGCGCAGGTGAGTACAATCGTACGTAGATAGACAGTTCGCAAGAGAGATCGAGTGGCTTTTTGTTTCCATTATGAGTTTTTTTTTCTTTACTACTCACCAGTGGGCAGGGCAGCCGTGTATATTCATAGGGCCGTGAAACAATCGACACGTGGTTGATAAATCATATCGGTCGGTGCCGCCTCCGACATGCTTCACTTTCGATCGATTGATCTTCGGTACAGAGCTTGCGTTAAGTGCCGATCGGCATGGCTACCACGTAGGCTCCATCACCATTCCACGCATTCTGGCATGCAATCGAGCCGACTACATGTTTTCTTTTTTTATCGCTCTCACCCAGGTGCAAGAATGTGAGCGATCTCTTTCATCTTACACGATGGAAATCACCAGTACACCAGGGCCTTTCACGTTGTGACGGTTGAATAAGCGGGCACTAAAATTGATGGAAACGAAACTGCTCGCAATCGGTGTACGGTGTGAAATAACACAATGCTTCTTTCATAAAGCACAATTGTTGCACTGTCAAACATGAATGTAAAAGTTTATTAACGTATCAAAACACACACACACACACTCACAGAAAGGCTACGATAAACGCAACGGTTTGGTGGATCCTTTCTAAAAAAAAAATTGTTTTTATATATATATTGCATGCATTGACTACATTTGGTACCTTTGGTTGGTATCATGTTTGTCATGCTTTATAAAAATAAAGAGATTAAAGATTAAAGGTGACCAAGGAAAAACAGTTACATGGTTTAAAAAATGGATAAAAATTATTTATTAATATACGAATGGAAGAATGCGCATGAAAGGAGAATAAGATTAGCCTTCCGATAAACACCTTGAGTTTACGCTGCCGTTTATGCGGTAGATTTGATAATGAAAAAGGAGCCAGGGAAAAGGAAAACACCGAATAAACACCGTATATACACGCACAATTGGCTTTCACTTTCACGTGTTGTTCATTGTGGTGTTGGGGCGGTACCCTACGGTTGGTTATGGTAGTTTGAGTTGAAACCTTGTTCCTTGTTGCACCGGGCGATGCACGGTGGGCTTTGTTTGCCGTGTGTTTAACCAATCCTTTGTGTGCGCTGGTACTGTTCTTCACCTCTGTTCGCGAAAGATTGCATTGAAAAACTCCCTGGCATGCAGGAAAGCAGCCCGGTCGCAGCTTGCCCTTCGGTCGGCGTCTATTATCACCCCCGGATTGGAAACGCTAAAAGGCGCTCGTCTTGCTTCTTGCTTCCTCCTTCCCCCGCAAATCCCCTGCCTCCTTCTTAGCCTTTGTAATTTATCTACTCCCGCCGCAGCTTTTCGTACAGGTTTGTTAAACGATGCCTGGGTTCGGGGTGGACAGTTGAAGATGAGGAAAAGCTTTTCATTTGAAAGCAAAACACGAGCCAAGCGATTCGTAGCCCGATAGCGATTTGATTCGATGGGCGGGAAAAGCTGCTAGTTGCAATTGGCAGACGATAAATCAATCCCACCCGACGGGCAGGTTATCACCAGGTCGGGCCCTATTATCCGATCCGGTGGCAATCGATCGTTTGATGCAACCGGAAAAGTTAATTGAAGATTCGCATCGAATCTTTGCGGTGCGGCCGAGAGTGGTCGGAGCTTGCGACTGAACTGGATCTTCGATCTGTTGCGATACGTAATATACACCCGGAGCCTCGCCCCCTCCCCTCCTCCCCTACCAGCTGGCGTTTGATCCCCCTGTTTGTCCCAATCGATCGTTGGGGCCGGCGGGTTGATCGATCGCCTGCACCTAATTATAGCGTCCGTACAATTGCTGGCGCGCGTCTACGCGTCTTACGCGTCTATGATCGCCTCTAGCGAGCGGGCCAGACCAGATCTAGGAAACACTGGAGGTGTGTAAGCGCTCCGCAATTGGCGCAATGTGTGTGCCTCCGTCTTCCGCAAAAAAAAAAAAACCAGTGCCGCACTACGGCTACCGCACGCTCGGAGACCCGTAATCTCTCACTTTGTGCATGGTGGCGATTATGAAAGTGACAGTTTTTTTCCTCCTTTCTTTCGCTTTTATCTGCTTCAAGTTGAATTATGCTCGTCTTTCACCATCACGCTTCTAATTCCTGTCCTGGAGGTCCACCGTAAGGTATGAGCGTGTATTGCGTAAGCACCACCGATTCCCTTCACGTCACACGCATTTCAATCATCTTTATCGACACCCGGGAACGGCCCGAAAGCTTCTCGGCTTTCTTCCGCTACGTGTTTCTTGTCGCTGGTCTGCCGGCGCTTACCGAAGTAGAGACAAAAATGTGCCCTGGACCAACTGCACATAAAAACGACACTAAAAACAATTCCTTAATAAAAAAAAATCACAACAACACCGTTCACTTTCTCACGGGCTGGCGTCTGGGCTGGAATCATGTTTTTTTTTTAGTGTCTTTCATGCCCGCCTCCTGTTTCATCTTACCGAGCCGGTAGCCGACACGCAGCAGAAACCCCGAAAGCAACCTGGCCACACAAATGCGGTGCAATTTATCGACAGCAAATGAAACCATTAGTCATGCAAAGTCAGTCAAATGGCGCGTGCGGAGTCATTTTTCACCCATCAATTGGGGACATTGTTTCGCCATTTCGTGGGTTTTGTTTTTGAGCAGTTTGTGGGCAAGTGAGCCGGTATGCGATATGGTAACAGCGGTCCGCTGTAGATGGTTTAAGACAATCTGTGAAGATTGTGGGACCGATTACAGCGTTTTATCGGGATCGATTACGAGACGCATGGTTATGTTTTTTTTTGTGTGTGTGCAGAAAATTGAGTCACTGTTGAATAACTCTACGGTGGGCAGATAAGAACAGACCAGTTTTCCGGTAGAGACGGATTATCAATCAACATGGTAGTGTATTGCACGGGTTATATGCAAATCATTGGTTCAGATATAAATCACTTTCCAAAGTATGTTGTTCTGCAAACTTTTCTCAAATATTTTTGAATGTTACATAAACATACTTACAGAACAAATTAACGCGCATTGAAAATCGAAAGTGCATTGAAGTGAACTAGTGAGCCATACTATTAAGTTTTACTGCAAACTATATTATGGTTTGGTTATTTTTCGTTCTATGTAAAATTTCGAACGTACCTTCGCTTGGAAGCCTAGAGCATATCAGCAAACACTAATCATGCGCCGTTTTGCTCGACCATTCACTGAAACATGCAGAACCAGATTTACTCGCCACTCTTGCGGCACGATCATCGTTTTGTGCCGCTGCCGGTGAAAGAAGTAGGACAATCCTGTACACGCTATCGGTTGTGAATCACACTAAGCCCATCGTTAACCAATCGTCGAGCTTCCTAATCCACACCAGCCCGGAGAGAACATTCGGGAAAACGGATGTGCAAATGTAAGCCACGGTTCCCACTCCCATGTGCACGCGAACCGTTACGAAATGGTCAGCGGAGTTACACCTGACACAGTTTCGTGCACGGGGAAGGATTCTCGTTGCGGCCTCGAAGCGGCAACCGTCCACACGTCGGCAAGATGCAACTCGTTTCTTTTCTAGCGCAGAATCCCACCCGGTCGGTCGTTGATGGACCGCAGGGGATTGCATGTTTCCACGATGTAGTCCGCCAGCCCGAATGGAAGTGGGTTATGTAACCGGCTACCCGGGGGAAGTCAATCCACGCTAGAACAGGACCGGTCAGTGTTAATGCCATTTTTTTTTTTGAAGCCGGGGGCTCCCTTTCGAAAGCGATCGAGATAACGTCCTCACGAGTGACGACGCGAGCGGAATCGGATGAAAATTGGCATAAATATTCAAAAACGAATGAAGAAACAGATATTCATCGATTCGGCTGATTTCTCGACGCTCCCGTGGAGGTTTGTTTCCATGCGGGAAGGTGAGATTGGAGCATTTCAGGTGCCCTGCGGGGAAACCAGTGGAGATATTTCAAGTCCGCGTGAGATCACCCCCGAGCGTCTGCATTCTACGCCGTCAGGCAACCGAACCGATCGCATTCGAGGACTGACAGAGACCGTTACCGAATTGTTAGGCGATGCGGAGTCGCAGCGGGTTTGAATGGAGTGGTGTTTCAAGGAGCGGAGAGGTGTGTAGACTGGAACCAGATAGAACCAGCAGCCAACCGGTGATGTCCGACTGACATAACGATTGCTTCGGAATAAATCATGCCAAGATGCATTTGTGAAGATAGTAGCCCACCTTCCTGGACACCTGCGTCAAGCTCCGGACGACAGGGACAACAGCCTTGTGGCGTTGTAGTACTTGCCAGTCGTCGCCGGTGGAACACTTCTGCAGGACTAGAATTTGGAGCACAAACTCAAACACACACCA
>JXWZ01002451.1:0-15647 GCA_000956215.1 Anopheles farauti No. 4 | reverse complement strand
AAGAAAAAGAATTGATATTTTGTGATGCAATTTTACAGGATTTTAAAAAGTTGAAATTTTGAAATGTATGGTAAAATTATAAGAATTAAGACAAAATCCGCATGTAGATAGTTTTTATTGTGTTCAAGAGATTCAAGCATAAAATTATCGAAAAGATATCTTAAGTTTAATTAGTGTTATTATCTGAAAACTTTTTTTTTATCCGGCAACAGTGATGTCATCATTACTCATGCTGTGATGAACAGTCCGTTTCCGTCCGTCCGAAGAGTTATTCGATATTCTGTTTCGCTATTTCCTGTAAAAAAAACCCTTTTATTGTCGCCAAACGTCGAAGATTAAGCAATTAAATATTGCATCATAAAAGAGACATTTAAAGAACTTGAATGATACCGACAAAATAGTACGAACATATTTTTTTGATGATTGCAGCATAAACGAGGAAGGGAACTGTATGTGAAAAATATTTACCAAGATCAAGTGTTCGTTGTTTGAATTTGATTGTATAAGACCGTTTTGCATTACAACTAGCGGTGATATTGAACAATGAGCAAAACAGGTGCGGCCCTGTTGGGAGTAATATTGTTACGAATATTAATGCAGTATTTCTCAATAGATTCAGAAGAGGAAACAAACCCAATAGACACATTTTACTTTTTCTTTTGAACATTCATATATTTGAGACAAAATTGAAATACGTTACGCGACCTTCGCTCTCGATTTACTCGTTTCGATTTACTTATTCCGCTACTTATACGATATAGTTTTGACCAAGAGGGCTGTTTTTACGCATAGTAAAATTAATAAACAATAGTAAGTAGACAATGAAGGATCGAATGGATTTGTTCAGAACAAATAAACGAAAAACGTTGCGCTCGTAAGTAAAGTAAAATGAAACATTCAAGAACACTTACACGGTAGCATTGCATACAGCACGACACAAGCAGCAATCGAATGAAAAAGATATCCTTAAAAAAACGACTTAATTCTTCCACCTAAACCTAAGCAGGGTGATCTTACAGCTAATTGGTTTTGCGATTGCTAATTAAGGGCTAGCGTAGAAAGGAAAAAAAAACATAACTAAACGTACAAGTAGGCTACGCTGTACTTTACATAGGATCGTTACACACGGTTGTACGAGGCGAATAATAATACTTTGAATTTTTGTTCGAGTGCTACCGTAGCGGAGCGTTCAATTGTTTTATCTGCTCTAGTCGCTGTTGTACTGTTGACTTCTATTTTCCATCGTGATTCTAGTGTGCATAACATCACGGAGGATGAATCTTCCTTCTTCTTTCGTTTATAAAGGTCACAGCAACCTTTCGTCAGCACTGCCTTAACCATTAATGGCAACTAAAGAACACAAACGACAGTTTCTACAGAGCTGATGCATGTAAGCAGCGGTGTACAGCAAGTATGTTATGTTGCCGGATCAGCACAGGGGTGAAGAAACTATTTACACGTGAATGAAAACAAACTTACACTGGAATTACTATTACTTAGTAGGATCACGCTTGTGCTAGTGCTATTCTGGTAGTATCGTAAAAATCGAAGTTCGTTTTAATCGTAGTTGTTTTAGTTTTCCATCAGGCTCTGTTGTCGATAAATAGATTAAATGGTAACATTACGGTTGTGCTGGCTAACAACCCACCCTCTTAGCAGCACTATTTAAAGAACCAGGTGAAACAAAAATTAAACAAACACAAAGAAACAAACATCGTAATGGGTAAGCTTACTAAGGAAAAGGCCATGGTTGGAAACGGTGATGGTTGAAGAGAGCAAGGGATGCCAAAGAGAGACAGTTAAATTTTGTAGAATTTAGATCGTTTTAGATTTTTAGTTCGAAAAGATCGAAAGAGAATGCTTTGAGATCAGTTTGGTGTAGTGCGTTTTTTGTCATAAGAAAGATAAAAAAAATACGAATCAAATACGATCGATGACAGCTTCACAGAGGTGTTTTTTTACCGGTGGCTTGGATAAAGTAGGAAAGTTTAAATATTTTAAATAATTGCTTCTAGTTAGTCAAACTTCACTATACATGTCATTTAATGTTTTATTTTCTGTCAAGAAAATGCTTCGTCGATGCGATTTTGGTTGCATATCTAATATTAGATGAGCAGATTTTACTAAAAAGGTTCAGCAGTTTATAAATAATCGTTCATTTCGATTTCGAGAAATCGCAACACAAAGATAACCTTCTGCGAGTCACGCAAACGGATGACTCACACTGACCGCGGGACTATTGAAGCTGTTGGTGCATAAATATTTGCTCGAGAGAAATTGCCCTTGCCCAGCGCAGGGTAGCGGCAAGCAGCGACCTTTTTTTTCCCCTGCATCTAGGTTTGAGTTTTGTAGTCATGGCTTGCGGGTTGCTTTGCGGGTTGCGATAACTGTGCCGGAATTTGGGTACATTTGAGCAAGAAATTAACGATCCAGTTCTAGTTAATTGTACCAAAAAGTGGTCTGTTTGCATGCAATTGCGGGTGTCGAAGGTGTTAAAGATGTGGAGTGTGAATTTTGTGGGTGATTTATCGCTCTCTCGTCATTATTCGGAATCCTAGCGGGGGGACAACAATTACAAACTACCCAAACATAGGTTGCGTGTTTGTTGGTTTTTCCACATATTTTCTACATCCAAGTGACCCAGTACCGCAGCCAGTAGCGATCGTCGTGGGTGTGGAGAAAAGCAGCCTATTGTTCTGCTGCCGTTTTTTTTTTGTTGTTGTTGAACAAAATTTGTTAATTTCTTACCAAACGCAAACCAGCGAGGCGGCCAGTGGTATTGACGCAAAATTTTGGAACCAACCACCTACGAGCCCGTTATCTGATGGCCATGGCGCATCATTCGACAAATATTGAACCAATCGGTTATCGATTCGGTGTGGCTTATGGATTACGGTGCCCATGTGGTTAGTGCGGGTGGCCACCAGCCTCGGAGTGGGAGTACATGTAATTTGAAAATTAACAGATCGCAACTAAGTCATGTTTGTACTGAGCGGTTGAAAAACGGAAGACGAAACCATAATTAACACCAATCCAACGCCGGTTTCTTATCACGCTGCAAACGGCCGTATGACGGAAGCTGTGGTCGGAACCAGCCGCAGTGTTAATTCGGTGGAGGAGTTACACCAACGATGCCTCAGCGTTGGCGTTTACGCTTTCGAATGGCATTTATAAACAAATTTACAGTTGTTTGAACTATGCAAGAGTTATGCTCGGAAGGGCAAAATTCTTGTCCTCTCTGCCGTCTCACGTGCGGTGCTGGGGTGGAAGAAGTGTTCTGTTTCGCTGGTTCGTGTACCATCGCAAATGACCCGAGACCGGTTCGGAACGGTCCCCACGGCGAAAAGGGTAAGAGATTGAGGGGGCAAAAAAAAGTGTCTAAAACTCCTAATCCATTATGCTTATCAGCTATTACTTATTTTTTGGTAGGTGCCGCTTCATGTGAAGCGCTAAGTGATCGCTACGGGCAAAGCTTCGCTCGCAGACGATGCACTTAAACGGTTTGGCGCCGGTGTGTTTGCGATAGTGACGCGTCAGCTCGTCCGATCTTGCAAAACGCCACTCGCATTCTGGCCACTGGCAGGTGTACGGCTTTTCACCTGAAAGTAGAGAAGAGGAGGGGAAAAGCAAACGAAACGCTGCATTAGTACGGGTGAAACACGCGGAAGAATACGACGATTATGAGGTTGAGATTCATATACAATAGAACACGAAAATGCTGCGGCTCGCGGTTGCACCGAACGTACCGGGCCGGTCGCGGCTTTTCCACACGATGTCTATAATTTTTAGCCCGATTATCGTGTCGCCATCGTTGCAACAGCGACATGTCGTGTCACTTTTACTACCCTCTCGAGAGCGCTATGCTTGAGACAATCGATGCGAACCGTTGATTCGGTTGACGACGTGAAGTTATTCTTGATGCAACATTCAGCACAGCCCCGGCCGATACTCGATCACCGAGCCGTGATCGAAGTAACGACCCAACTGGAAGACTCTGCTCATCGGCTCGGCAAACGCAAGGCAAACGCACAACGAAAGAATCCAAATGGGGCCACGGTATGTGTTCTTGCCAACCCCGCAATTGCAAGTTGACAGGTTTTGCGTACGCCGTTTCGGTTTTTCGTTTCGTTTTCTCGGAAGAGATGCCATTCGGTTTTGTCATTGGACCGGTGACCCTGTGCGCAATGTGACAGGTTAGAATTGCACCGGAATGGTTGGTTTGCGGAGGATTTATGGGATTATTAAAAGATTGTATAACCCGCTAATGGTCGCATTTGATGGGAGGAAGAACTTCAAGCAGCCAAAGGTGTCGTTGGATGCTGGGAAATGACCCTCGGTGTGTTTTCTATACCATTTGAGCGACGACGGAATGGTGTTGAAGGTGAAAGAGGGTAACGCTAAATTATGGGAATTCATGGTATGTAACACCATGCGTGTAATTAAATGTGATTATGCTATATATTATGAATAATATCGAATGCAAAAAGTAATGATCAAAATTCAGTTATGTTCCGCTAATTAAACTATTTTTTTAGTTGGTATAAAATACATGGTATTGGTATTTCATACCATGGTGGTATAAAGGTCATCTAAACGGCAGATTGTCATGAATAAAATATCTCTTTTTATTGAGCTTTTTTGTAAAATTGTAGAACTATGTGTAGAACTTATAAAAAAATTAATTTTCAATTTTTTGTCCAAGTCGTGTTAAAAGAATGGTTCATGAAAAATTCTAAATTTCACCAAATTTTATAATGAATATAGGACAGTGCTCACTAAAAATGGGGTGGTTTTTCCAGCGCTTGCTAGATATGTCAAAATTTTCAGTGACATTTTTTCCTATAATTAAATTATTTTTAGTAATTGTAGCACATAGTTGGTAATTCAATTTGGTTATCGTAGCAAAAAGACGCCCTTAATTCTCATAGAGGTTTTTGCCGAGGTATAAAAGATTTCAAATTAGAATACACATTTGAAGCCACGGTGCACTCAGAATCGATTCAGAAATGCACTCAACTTCGATTGGATGCCTAAAGCAGCAAATAGTGGTAATAGACACTTCGGGTAGTGTTAAGATAATTTTATGCATTAAGAAAAAAAAAGTACCCAAATGCACAAACCGTACAGCACGAGTTTTAAGATCGTAAGCAGGGGATCTGCTCCGGCGTCTCGTTCGACAACAAACCATCTTAAAAGCCATGATGGTGTTGATGATGATGATGATGATGATGGTGCCATCGATTATGCGCTGCACCGAAGCCGCGCGGCAATGCGTGCGAGTATTTAACTTATTTCAATCACGTCGCCAACTAATGCAAACAAAACACTCCGTGAATGCTGATTGGCAATCGCACGCCGAGGTTTTGACATGCCACGGGTCCCGTCACAAGTAGCGTGGAAGGATTTTTAGTGGCGGAGAAAAAAGCAAACGAACACACAGTTCGGAATGCTCCGTTCAATAATTGAATAATAATTATGATCGCGATTATCGATTATATTTTATTGCACTGCCAGCATTCGCATGACCTGGTCGACACAGCTGTACGCTAGAGTTTTGTGGTTGTGGTTGGAAATGAATTTACGCCGCAAATGGAGTGCCGTGTGTGTGTGTGCGGTGTTTGCCACCTTCTGCTTTATTTTTTCTGCTTTCGACTATCTTTTGCACTGTTGAGAATCGTTTCGACTGTCGATCATGGAGATCGAAGATTCTTCAGAATTTTTTAGCGTATTATTTATGAGCAACGGTGGGTTGTGTTGGGGATGCCCTCGGGGAACCAATAAGTTATTCGAGAGTTTAGGGTGGTGGCGATGGCGGTACCGACGGGGAAATCACATTGCGAGCCGTGAGAGTGTCGGGTGACAGCATCGCCGACCGGGTGTCTCTTATCTGGCCACCGATCATCCATCCACTCAGCCATCTGCATTCGCGCCTTACCGTTCGTACGGGCCAAAAGGGCTCTCGACGCGTTTTGGCCCACGGTTTTACACCAGCCAACGGAGCGTACCGAGCTCCACGGTCCAGATCGCCCCCGGGAGCTATGCGCGTCGTGTAGGCATCGTTGCATCATGTGCGAAAAGTTTAAGAAACAAATTCAGTAGAAAAAAAACACACAAGGCTCCACCGATTTGTACGAAGGAACGAATTCGGAATGGTGCTCAACTTTGACATTCGATTCAGTTTGTACATATGTGTGTGTGTGTGTGTGTGTACAATCCGGCCAGGAAAGATGACAAATGATTTTCTAATGCAAATTCGCGATTTCATCACCATACGTTTACATGCACACACACACATTCGCGTCTGCTCCTTTGGCAGGGCATCAGAATGCATCAACGGTGCATGGCTTTTGGTCGCCATGGTTTCGTTACGACCATGTGTGCAATAGGAAAATAGTAGGAAAAGCCGCCCTGCCAAACGCAAAAGGTGAGCTTATGGATATGAGCTTCGGGGTGTGAAATCTTATCATTCGGGTGCCATGTTTGCAACAGGCGGGATTAAAATGTCACTTTCCCAGGCACTGTCCAGGCTCTTTAACAATAGTTTATGTAACATCGATTCTAGTGAAGGACTTGGTGGCGTCCATGGAAACGGAAAGGTTGTTCTAGGCCAAGTGGTCCCATTCGTAGTGTGCCTTGAGTCAACTTGATTCGATATTCTTGCGCCTTGCTGCTTCCAACAGACATTTTTTTTTCTTCCCTCCTAGAACATGCCCAGAATGCAGCGAGGAAGTAGGCGACCACGTATCCATTATAGATGCAAAGTAATACAGAAGCTAATTTTGTTTGTTCAACATTTTTCGTTTGCTCAAATGAGCACCGGTCCGCGGGCCCGGTAATTAATCATTTGCTACAATTCTTAAGCTTGTACGACTGATTAATCATGCACGATCATGTCAATTAGTCTGGGGCTGAGCCCGAACAGGCACCGGACCGGGGCGTCCTCTGCTAGAGGCGTCCCCACCTCCAGCGCCACCACATCACTTGTAATCGATCAGAACACCTCGACGATTAAAATGGCACCGCTCTCTTCCGTGGGTCCAGCGCTAATGATAATGATTAATCAATTATTTCATCAAACTATGATTGGAAATTATAAGTTCAGCTGTCGGAGCCACCGATTGCCCCGGTCGAGCAGTGGAGCCCTTGAAAACGGGACGAGGGTTCCTCTCCGGACGCCCGTGTTCCGCCCGTGCACCAGTTTTCCGCCAAGCACCAGCGGAATGTAGGACACTGGAGATGACGCGTGTTGCGCCGGCTGGTTGGACAAGGAATTATTGACTGCAAATCGAGCCACCGAGCGACCCGTCACCAAACGCTTTATGAGCTGGAGATGACTTGATTCATGTTCTTGAGCCTGTGGCTGCTGCCGCTGCTGCTGCTGCTGCTGCTGCGCAATTGACGCGGGATATTGCAGGAGCTAGCCCTGTGGAGGCCCCGCTGTGGAACCTTCGCCCGACCATCCTGGGTGAGCGGAGTCCACGGGGGGAAAACGATAGATCGCCTAGCGAGCCGACACCGAGGAAGCAGACTGAGAAACTGTCCTCCAGCAGAGGCCTGCAGACCGGTCCAGATGCGGTTGGGCCGAGGAAGTTTGATTTATGGCGGTGAGATTTTCATAGGATACATGTACGTGTGTGCATACGGCGTGTGGACTTCGCCTGCGTCGCGGACTGGAATGTTTGCTCAGAAGCGGCGAAACAGTCGGCGCGAGGCCCTGACAGCCTCGAGGCTTAGCCGCACCGTTTGACATCGCAGGCCGCGAGCGGGATCAATGTGATCTTGATTGTTGTTCGAGCATGTTTTTGCGATCGTCAAACAATCGCGCCATGCAGACTAGATTCCAAGCGACGCTGTCGCGCTGTAACGTGGTGTGAACGGAGTGTTCCGATCAATATCGTCGATTGATCGCCGACAGCGGGGTGAAGGGAATCTGGCGAGGACGAAGGAGTCTGATGTAAGAATCCGTACGCAAACGTGTAAGCCTTCTAATAATAGAAAGCTCTCTTCGATAGAACCTGGCCAGTCGCTGAAGGTATCGAAGGTATACTATGGGCGAGAATTTCGCTTGCATGGAAAAGTAATTGTTTTATAAGCCGCGATAACTAATTATTCGCCATCACGGGCTATCGCGTGGGAGATGACTGTTAGTTTGAGTTATAAAATCGGTTCGTGCTAATCGCTCGTCAAAACTGACATCGATCAACGCTCATGAGCAACACCCTGTCATCACTCAGTCTCGCAGGCCGCACTGGGCTCGGTGGAATGAACCATCTGCACATCCAGTACTGTCTCACCCGCCTAGTATGGGTAGTGTTCTACAGCGATGAAAACAACGAAAATCGCACCATCCGATACACGTTAATGCGTCGAAAAGACAATTACACGGCTTACTCATTGTGGTCATATTTCAAACGCAAGCGCATAATGGCGTAATGAAAGAACGTGTGTTGCGTGATTTAGCATCGGCAGCCCCACCTGGGGCGGGTGGGAGGAAATATCCCCGGTGCGGGCTTCATCAATCATCTTTGGGCAATGTGTAATCAACACGCCTGTGGGCACCGAGAACGGTGGAAAGCGGTGGGCTACGCGTCCGTCGTCACCATCACCGCTGGTGCCGATTTGCCGGCTACGGCCTACATGTGCGCGACCCTTCGCCTAATGTGTGTACGCATATCAAGCACACATGTGGATACGCCGTTTTTATGCCCATTTTCGCATTCGCATTAAACAAACGCACTCGCACTGCACCGGCGCGATGGGAGTTTCTCGTCCGGGCGTGTTTATTCGCTCGCAGGAAAACTGCGAAAGCCTCGCGGTCGACGCGTGTAACGCAACACGCATCAGTTCGTGAATTAGCATTAGAAAAATCCACTTAGATCCTACGCAGCAGCAGCAAAACCAAAAAAAAAAAAACAAAACAAAACACGGCGGCGTGGATCAATATGCGCGGGTGTGTGGTGATTTATGGCGAAAAATGGAGTCCCTTCTGCTTGGTCTGCTAGGTACCGCGCCCGCTCGTCAGACGGACCCAGGAGATAACTGGCTCGAGGCCCGAAACACACGAGCAGCTGTGTCGTGTTGCGGCTCTGTCCAAACATTGCGGTGAAGGTGCGAAAGCATGTGTGACGAACTGGCACCGTGTGGTATTAATTGCTTTTCATTGTTCTTATGGTAATTAATTCCGCGTGATCGAAGAAAAGCTTCATGGCACACCAATTCCACGGAAGTGAATGCTAGACGTTCGTTGTTAGCACCTATCGCGATAGTACTATGAGCCGTTGTCTACAGTTTTCTTTGGTGTTCATTTGTTTGCAAATTTTCTTACTAGTTAAGGACAACGTAAAATTTAAATTTAGACAAATTATAAGCTTCAAGAAAATAGAAAAAATTGTAAGCTTCGCGTATTTACTCTTCAAAGTTCCAAATAACATTCCATAGCTGTAAAGGTTTTTTTTCTTCATATGTTTGACGCTGAGTGTTGCATGCAAAAAATGTGAACAATTTGAACCGCTCCAACGTACTAAACTCGTTGGTATTTGTAGTATTTTCATTTCGCAGTCAATCGTGTCCAACCGAAAGTGGGCTTTACTCGATCGATATCTTGTCCGGGGTTACTTCGGATCGCAGGGGTCCGCGTGGTGGACGGAAAAGAGATTTATGGCCAGCGGACCAAGCGCACGGTTCCGCACGCTTTTCACGGTGCGCAACAAGTGACCGACCGGCACTGCGAGGAATGACGGCTCGTGTCGAATACCGGCTCGTGACCAGTGCCAGTGCTCCTCCTTGAGGAAGGAATGCTAATTGACCGTCATATTGACCGTCGACGCGTTCATATAGCGTCCACCGGGTCTAGGTACGCTGCCGGTTGGATGCCAGGATTGGGTGCCACTAATTGAAATGGTTTTTTGGTGCAAGATTCTTCCAGCAGCACGTGGCGGTAAGGAGCTACTATACCCGCTGGTTATATGTCAATTTGTTCGCGCTCGCAACAGTCAATCCGGGAAGGGTTGATTTGAGGGTTGACGCTTCATTTTGTTTACCTTAGACGGCTCGATATTATTGATTTGTCTTCATTTACATATGCTAAAATGATTTAAAACCAAATAAATATCACCCGATCGCGGCCCGTCCTTACTGGAACTACCCGCAACGGGGCAACCCGTGGTATATCTTGTTTTCACTCTTGTCCTCCCTCCATGCCAAACGGCGGTAAATGACGAGCCCGAAAACGATGGCGAAGGAGGCTACCCGTGGCGGGGAACGCTTGTTTAGCCATGCAACAGAAGAAATGGCGAAGAGGATGGCGGAGACGAAGAGAAAATAAACAAATGGGCAAAAAGCGATCTGCAGCGGAAAAGCAACACAAGACAGGGTAATACGGTAGCACCACACGAGCAACAACATATCGCCCCGCGCATGGTGGCCCTGGCCGTGGTAAGCAAGAACGGGGGAGGCTATGCGCTGGGGCTGTAATTGAAATGGAAATTTATTCGCGAATATAAATGAATTTGAATTCTAGGAAATTTTTCAATTAACTTTTTTCCCGCACACATGTGCACTGCTCTCTTTCACCTGATCGCGTTTTCACCGCGACCGCAACCGTTCCGTTCAGCACCGTGCCCGGGTGGTATTGAGTTCTCGTATTGGTTCATCCGATCTATTTATCTTTTGCGCAGTACCGAGCGGCCCGTTGGAATGAGCCTCCGGGCCGCAAGTCTAACTCACTTAGTCTTTTTTTTGTTGTATCAACGATCCAGCTGTTTGCTGATCCTCGAGCTGCCCTGGGCCTGCCATGGTGAGCTGTCAAAATGGAGGCTTTCATTGACATAACGAGCTTACCGTTGTTACCTCATTGCGTTGCCCATCCTTGGAGGTGGGAAACGGTGAGAAGGAAGCTCTGTAAGCTGGCGGTAGAGACCGTCGAAACTTGGCAACGAATCACATCGAAATTAAAGGGTGGAGAAAACTTCCATTCGCGAAAGTGGACTGTTGCCAAAATCGGAAACACCTTTTCTTCTGCGTTCGCGTCTTGGCCCATGCCCGCGTAAGGTAGCGTTGGCTTTTTTCTGCCGGTGCCGTGGTGCCCGGGAACCGGCACGGAATGGCTGCATGTGGCGTTTATTTGGTGGTCGCTTAATTAGAGCACCTTGGGGTTGTTAATTGAATCGACTAAAAGGAGGCAATTTATATCCCAATAAATCACTGAGTACCGGTTGTTTGGTACCACCAAATTTATCAATTCCGCCAACTCGAGACGGAGTGGCGTCTCATTAGTGCACGCCGGAGCTGGATACCGGCATTACGGCAGTTTAATCACCCGACGATAGTGAGAGTTTACTTATGGAGGTGTTTGAGAAAATAATAATTTAGGAATTAAAAACACATTTTTTTAAAGTATCGGACAAGTTCATTTGAAAACTTTGTTATCTAAATGCAGAATTTGCTGTTGCGCTGATTGTCTCTCGTGCAGTAGCAATTCATTAATCGCATGCATGGACCACAGGAGTAGACCGAAGCGTCTCTCGAGCCGGACGTTTCTGCGGTAGTAACAAATTGGCATATCTTACAGTCAATGCTGCTACCCTGAATGCCAAGGGGATATGGATGGAAAAATGTATCACAGACCGTGGTGTGTATAATGGTATGCTAATGATTGCATTTGCTGCTATTCCTTGATTTCCTGGTTACAGTTTCAGTTTTTTTTTGCACCATTAAGATGTCTCTGTGCTGTTTTTTTTTGCTGCTGTATGCAACTCGATCAGGCATCTTATTTTTGTAAGTTAAACAGATTATTTATGTAATATTGAGGTAACTTTATTGGCGACTTTTAGTTGTGCCAAACGCTTCGTAGGCTTTTGTTTCCTTTTCAAAATTAATTTCAATAAGTTAAAGCTTTCATCTATCCTTTCTGATCTGATGATCCTTTACTGTGTGCATTAAACGCTCGCTTAAATGCTAATATGCGTCACACTGTCTATGCCTTTCCAGTGACGGAGAACACAAACCATCGCCATCTGGCTCTTCAAAGACGATGCACATGCACGCTTCGAATGCAGATACCTATGCTCGCAAACGCGGTGGCCTTGGCTGGGATTTGCGTGATGAAATTGTAGCAAATTCCATCGCACGTTGGCCTCGGTTTCGTTTGCGTTACCATTTTTTACGACCACATTACATCCCCCACCGGGGCCGCTGCTGGGCCGCCATCGTGCTGAGCACTGTCACTCATCGATTATTTATTGCCTTCCTCCGAGGGTCCCCGAGGCTGGAGGTCCTACTTTCCAGAGGGGTTTCCTTTTTGCTACCATTGCCGCCTGCTGCCCCGTTGAATGGGGAGCAAGGGATAGGTTGGGGGCGCGGGAAGCTTACTATTCATCCATCCATCCAGGCGTCCATCTGGCCACGTACGCGTCTATCGACGGTGTGTCGGTGTGGGGATTGATCGTATTGGTGGTTGAGTAATAGGAAGCATCACGGGTCTCGGGTGGCTGCTGTTGGAAGGCTTTTGGACGGCACATGCATGCCCGCTCCCGTGTGCCCTTCTAAGCGAGTGTGGCACCTTCAATCAACGGTGCGCCCACCGATTGGCCGATCGGCTACTCGGTGACCGTGTGCTGCACGTCGCAATAATTGATCATGAAATTTAAATTAAAATAAATCAATTTATTGCAATGCACGGGACACTCCGCGGACATCAAAAGCGGATCAATCCCTCCCCGGAACGCAGCCAGCCACCGGAGGACCCCGTTGCATTTGGCTAGGTTTTGCATTCAATCGAATCTGTCTGATGCTTAGGCGAATTGTACACATTAGGAAGCTAAAGAAAATTATGAATCAGTTTACGTTTGAATCTCGTCTTTCTCGTGAAAGTGATTTCTAGAAAGACGGCCAATTGCATAATAATGTCAAATCAGGTGGCAAATTAAACTAAATATCGCAACGTTTTGAGCTTTATCATGCTTTTGAAACCATGATAAATACAAAAAATGCATCCAATTGGGGGAACTTTTTTTTTAAGTAAATACTTAAGTAAAATAATATTTTTTTTAAATATCATTTCAACTCGTGAGTTAACAGTATAGACTTTCTTGAAAAATATGTGTTTTTTCTATCTTAAGTGATTTTACTCACAACAGGTCGCATAAATTTTAACAACAATGGTTCAAAAATTGCTCTTCATAAAATACTTTAATTGAAAAACATAAAGTGATTTCCAGTTCACTTAAATCACTTTAGCATGGATCATTAAATGCTGTGCTGTTTCTTTCTAAATCATTTGCAGTAAGTAATAAGTTAAAAAGGATTAAAAATATTAATTGCTGACAATAGAAAAATATGTACAATATAAATTTTAAATCACAAAAATGTTCCATTCCAATTAACGCGCGTCTGGTCGCTAATATTGCACTGCACTTAGGATCATGGCTTGTCGAGCTTATCGAGGAAAACGAGTATATGTAACAATCAATCGAAACCATATGAGCTACGATCAACAGCATGTACCGTTAGCAGTGAGCGCAGCGTCGCTTCTGCTCACCCGCGAAGCGAAAGTTCTTTTACACTATTAATTACGTGCACTCTTTTCCCATCAATCCGTCGCGGTGCGCCCTCCGAGACCGATCATTAGGTTAATGGTTCAATAGCAGTATCGCGCTGAATGTCGTTCAAGTATCTTCGAGCGTTCACAGCCACCGACCCCCTTCCCCGAACTTCGGTAATTTTCACATTTGCCACCCGTGCGCGGGTTGTTTTTTTTCCCTCCCTTCGCCCGTTAATGACTAATTACACCGCGCTCCGATCGCGCTGATCGGTTGGCCCGGAGCCCGTTGGGGGGTTTTCAGTACTTCGTCCGCCCACTGACTGATCGGAACAATTAGAGTATTGGACGTGGTGCTGCTCGGCGAGCGAGCCCCGCCGTCGTTACCGGGAGTCTGGTCGTATGAAAATTCAACCGCCCCACGGAGTAAGGAAATTTGAGCATGCACGCTAAGCGTCAATCGATTGGATCGCCGGCGTAGGAAACGGTTCACAGGATGGTTCCGCGAGCAATTATTCAAAGCGGCTAGTCGTAGCTCATGCAATTGTGACAATTACTCAAACTCAGTGCGAACGCCCTGCATGAACAAATCATTGTTTTCTGTCAACCCACCAGTCCGCCGGTTGTTAGCCAAAGCCGGCGCGTTCTTCGATTGACAGTGTTTGTCATAACAAACAGGCTAACGACGGTGCTTATCAAAACACAGCCTCCTAAGCACACAACACCGTGGGCAGGGTTTTTTATCCGTACAAAAGAAAAAAAAAACGGTAGTAATTGTTTGACAATACGAGCTTTGAATCGTACGAAATCGGTGGGAAATGTATCATTGAAGCTCTTGAAAGCACGACCGTGTGTGCATGTGTTATGACGTTGGGTTTCTAAAACCATGGACCACGGGCCGAACGGGGCAGCGAGGTTTGCGCCCCGGATTTGCCGTATCTTGGTGAGTTCTCACCAGCTATTATGGTATGCAAATTACGGTAGCTCAACGTCGTCGGCGCAGTGTCATTTCTGCGGTGTCATTTGGCGGCCACCAGGGGCCTGGGTGGTGGCCAGCAGGGGCAGGCCAGATAGGTGGTAGTCAGCATCGAAAGTATTTTTACTTGAGCCTTTCTCGCCGTTGCCCGCCTCAACGCGCTTGCCGTTGGGGGTGAGCGGAATTGTCAAGGGAGGAATTTGTCGCGCGTTTTTTGCTGTTTTTATTATTTTTTTTTTCGAGTACACCCTCAACCCCACCCGGCGATGATGCCAGACGAGCGTACTTTCCATTGCAGTATTGGAACGCCCGGCGACGGAGCCCGGCTGGCAGGCACGGTGTGTCATTTCGCTTGCAGACGACTATTATGGTGACCGCTGGCGCTTGGCCCGTGCGGATCGCATGGGGACGACGGGAAGAGATAATTCATAATTATTAATTATAATGGCAAAGCAAAGAACCAATAATTCACGCTAGCAGCGATACCTCACCGATGGCGCAAGCGCACCTACACGACGCGGAAGATACGGGGAGAGCGGTTTCGCCGCATGGAGTCCCTGGACAGGACTGGACCAGAAAGAGCAAGAGAGCAACGGTAACGGTATAGCCACGAAATAATCGCTAATACGGTGTGCACTATCTAACCCGAGGTCGGACGGTGGCTACGACCGCGGGACGCACGGGGCGGAGTAGAGGAGCCCGCGCCCGGGATACATTCTATTTCGCAACGGCCCCTGACCTTCGTGGGGCGAGTGTGACAAAAAAAATGAAAAGAAATCGACCAAAGGCACTCGAACTCGCGGTGGAGGAGTAAACTTAATTCCGTATTTATGGACAATTTGAGAGATCGCAAATAAAATAAATCATAGGAGCACCACAGGGTTCCGCCCGGGTTCTCCCTCACCCTGCAGCGCCGTTGTCGGGCCTGTTGTCCGGTTTCGCTGCTCAGAACGCGTCGTGCGCTCGCCGTCTCATGTTTGGCGCTTGTGGCCAGCACAAGTCTGGAGTTAACCTCCAATTAGAACCAAGGTTAGGTCGGTAGCAGCGAGTAGTGCACGCTGCACGCTACAACCCGAATCGCATTTGAATCGGTGTGGGCTACCTTTACAATTTCGGACCATGGGTTGCGGGGAG
>JXWZ01002450.1:0-18255 GCA_000956215.1 Anopheles farauti No. 4 | reverse complement strand
TGAGGAAACATTCCGTGAAGGAAAATCGACGTCTACGATGCGCCAAACGACGACGTGAAGTGAACAATCGATAGACATCCAATAGGTAAGTCGTACCGACCGGGCTACAATACTATCTGCGGCTCGTTATCGGCCAATAGGTTTGTGATGTGTCCTAAGAAATCGTCAAACGACCAACAAAACAATGATCCTCGATCGTACCGACTGAACCCAACCCGACTAGTGGAAGAAACTTGCCTACAAGTGAACTCGTGAAGGGAAAGGTGTAACTAATCTGGAGGTCCAGCACTAGCAGCTTATATTCTCCACTAGTCAGCAGCAGCTCCTAAATAGCTCAGAAACTCAGAGTGAAGAGACCCTGCATGGGTTTTTCCTTGCAAGTTATGTGTTTTTTTTCTTTAGCATCAAGCTGTTGGTGTGTGGAACGCGATCATCAATTTGTGTTTGAACGCGTTTACTTGACTTCCATCTATGATTTGGGATTGGTAAAAAAGAGGCAGAAAAAAAACGAAACATAACATAAACAAAGAAAAACATGAGCTTGAGACAGCATGTTTTGCATGAGTGTCACTTAAAATACGAGGTATGAAACTATGTTTGGAAAGCTAAAAAATGTTGGAAAAACAAAGCTATATTTTAGTTTAAAAACGTAGTTAACTTTACCATCGCGAAAACTAAATACAAATTTGAATAACAAAACAAAAATCAGCATAATCTTATTACTTTTCAAGTGTTTGCTTCGAGTTTTTATGTTATTATTTTTCTAGGGTACAAAAATAATAAAATGTTTAAAAACACATAAACATAATTCAAACACAACCATAAATAAAAATGGATCCTAAAAATGACGTTAAATTTCCAAGCCATATGTGAAAAAACGGTCAAAAATTTAAAACTGTCTTGTTTTGTATTAGTGGTTCCCAAGTTCTAACAAAAATAAAACTTAAGTATGCCTCATTTTCCTATCTTTTTTCATTTATATTTCAAACCTTTAAAAAACAAGAAACCTTAAAACATGAAAATATGCGTAGGTGTATAATACATTCTTCGCTTCATGCTATTGTATTCGATTCAACGATATGAAGCATGTGTTCCAGACATTTTATATAAAAATCCGTAAACCTTGAAATGAACCATGCTTAGTAGATTCGGAAATCCACACAAAAAAAAGAATAAGCGAATAAAAACCTGAATATAGCTGAATATAGCTGAGTTCGTTGATAACGAACGACCAAAACCTCTGCTCGGCAATAAAAAATGAATCGACGTAAAAAAAACAGAAAATCACAGTAAAAAGTGAGAAAAAAGGTACAAAACTTCAACTCTTTGAGCCATGCAGAGGGCAAGACCTTTTTCTCTGTACCGGTTACCATTACGTAGCTACGGTACGGCAGACATGTGGTACTGCGATGGGTAGAGAGGGATAGTAAAATCTATGCGAGGGTGTAATAAAATAAAAGAGGAAATATATTTGAAGAATTGTGAAGGAAACGAATGGAGGGAGAGAGAGAAAAAAAACAGCAAAAAAAAAACAACAACGCATCTTAGCAAGGAGGACACAAAACCTCGACCTATTATATATGAAGAATGTGATGAGCCGCATTGAAGAGAAGAACCTGTCTGCGGGAGGCTTCAAGATCCGGACAGACACGCGGTACGGAAGGACGCGGTGAAAGACTAAAGTGCGTAAAGTACACACACACACAAACGCGCGAGCGCCCTCACAGGCACTGAAAGGTTCCAACCCGCAGCCTGCAGTGCCGCCGGAGGCCATCGGGATAAGACTTTTGGCCCCGCGCACCGAACGAAGATCGAAATCGAAGCAGCAGAGTTATGGTGGAACGGGGCAGGGGGTGTAGGAGTAACGAAACGGACTAAGCACTACGCCAATAAGCACCGCGTGGTTTAGAAATAAAAGGAGACAAGATAGAGAAGCAACATAAGGAGAAGAAAAAAAAAACAAAAAAATCACACAAGCAGTTGAAAAGCAGGACCACGACCTAACCGGTGGGCTTCGTTATAGTATGTGGATGGCGGGAAGAGAACGGGGAGAGGATGAGAAGTGTGCAGTGATGCGGTGAGGAAAAAATCAACAATCCATCTATGGGCGAGGGCCGGCTCGTACGTATGCGAACGAACGTGTGCGCGCCCGTCTGCCTCACTGGCAGGCCTTGTTGGGCTCTGTTGTGCCACCGGAGAGCCTTCGTCCGTTGAGTGGCGGTGTCTCGAACCTAAACGCGCCACATGAAACGAGCACCACCCCCATCTTGTAGCTCGAGAGCAAATCCCTCAACTCTCTTCTCCTTCCCACCCTCACCAAATCACATATCCTTATATGCGGGGGTAGGGTTTCATCTACTTTTTTGCCAAAAAAAAAAAAAAAAAACTAGAGCCTCCAAACATGACGAAGGTACCGCCGAACGCGACCCAATAATGATATATTAATAATATTACACCCGCCCAGAGAGCCCCCTGCGCTAGTCCGCCTTTAGTCAAGACCTTTTATGGATGTCGGTCTAACAGGTTTTCCGTTTCGGGACTAGTTAATTTTGAATTGTTTGGGCGCTTTTTTTACATTTCGCGGTATCACCCGAGCGTAGCAGTAATTTCAAACGAAATGAAAACCAACCGTACTAAGGCGTTGAAATTTGATACTTTTTACGCTCGCAGAATGCGCGTAAAAATGGCACAAAAGAAGCCGTTTAAAAATACCAAAAATAGCAACGCATAATAAAGTGGTGGAAAAACAATTAGCTGCCAATATGGAAATTCGAAATTTGTCTAGAAATAGCAACCATCACCACCGCGGCCACCGGTGGTCTAATGAAATTGTTAGAGCGCTTTATTGCACCGCCACAGCCAGCGTTGAAACGAAAGACTTCACCGTCTCATAGATCGCCCGAAAGCAAGCAACGAACCTGCTTTATGTAAGCTTTTACGATACGATTGGTACGTTGGTACGCTGGTACCGCAATGCTCTCTTCCCGCTCAAGGAAGAGATGAAAGCTGGCGAGTATGCATGTATTAGTGCGTGTTTGAGTGCTGAGAGCACGAACAATTCGTACGTACAACTGTATCCCAGTTTGTAAACAAAGCGTTTATACGAAGCGGCAGAGTGAAAAACGGATGGACCGAAGACAGCGACGACGACGAAGACGACGATGGCATAAACTAACCATCGTCATCATCGCCATCATCTTCTCATCTTTCCCTGAACTGGTTTCCCAAACCCAAAGCAGCAGCAGCAGCAGGTTTTGATGGGAGAATGACCGCGAAACAAGACATCCACCCGCAACCTGTTACGTTGTGTTTCAAAGAAAAGGAAAGAGATAGAAAGAGAAGGCGAGAAAGAGCGGGAGTTAAGAGGACAAAGAAGAGGCCACTCTGATGAGCTGGCTTGCTTCGTACCGTCGTTGCCGTTGTTCCAACCGCTGGCGTTCCTTTTTATCTTCGATTAATCAAACACCTGTTGTTTTGGTTTTTGGTCTATGAAAGCGCTTTGGGAGAGGTGGCGGTTTTGGGGTGCAGAGGGTGACCGATCTGACCCACACCATCCCAACGGCATCGACTGCCACCGGCCGTAGACACGTCCAGCAGACAAGCGCTGGTGAAGGTGTATTGAATTTATTAATCCTTCAAAATAATAATAATAAAGGAGAGGGGCAGCGGTTGAAGAAACGAAAAAAAAAACACAACAAAAAGTGGCCGCTCCGTGTGAAGGCGCTTTCCTTTTCGATGTTTTCCCCAACTCCCTTGGGCTTCTCTTTTCTTCCCCTTCCCCTCGCCAGGTGGCTAGAGAGCCGGTGTGTCAACAATAGATTGATCTACGGCCGTGCTAGGTGAATATTTGTGTGAGCTGGAGTTGTACGTGTATTTTGTACGGTTTCGGTAGACTCCCCAGGACCACCACCAGCCTCCTCCCACAATGCATGTCCGCTGACAAGGGTGCAGAAGAGGGGATCCAAAAATCGACCGCCATCTCCTCCCTCCGTCTTTCGACTTTACTACGGGCACAATTTTGACGCGCAAGCGACACAAATTGGGGTCAAAAATGGCGTACGTCTAGTTTTCAGGTTTGTTGTTTGTGAGCGTTTTTTTTTGGTTCGCTTAACGAAGGTAGTGGTAGTTTTTCTTCGAGCAGAAAGGCCAGCAGCAGCCGCCGCCACCGCCGGACGACGATTCGATTATGTTTTCGCACACACGTATCGAGCAGCCCGAAACAAAGGCCGCCCCAAGCTGCCAAAAAAAAAGGGACAAAAACCCGCCGCATGCTTTGTGGTTTTAATGATAATGGTTATACAGCTTGCAGAACGCGACCACCCCCCGCGACACGGGAGTAGGGCTGCAAAAACCACCAACACCTTCACCACCACCACCACCACCACCGCCACCATCGACCAGCGTCGATCGTCGATGCCACCAATAAAAGGCCACTCATTAGCGCTGGACGGGCGCGTGCGCATATACGCGAATGGTTTTACCACCATTGGGCGGTCCCCCCTTCCTATACCTTCCTGACCTCGGCAGCCTTCTACCCAACCCTCTCTCTCTCCCTCTTTCTCACCCATCAACTCACACACTCACACCTGTCCAATTAAGGTCCCCTTTTGTCATCCTTTCGGTCGACAAAATGCGGCACCGTACGCGCGCGCGGTTCCGATCGATCGTTGCTCCCCCCGCCGCGGCATCAGCATAACCATAAGCAACGCCACCACCACCACCGACGGTGCGCCAAGCTGCAGCGAACATGCGCACGGTGTGTATTTATTTCTAGCTATGTGTGCTTTTTGTGTCTCTCTTGCGTTACATTTCCAGTTCGCAGGATCGACGACATTTTGTTTCACCTGCCATGACATGACGACGCACGGACGTGTCGCCTCCAGCAACAGCTGTCCCACGACAACGGCGACCACGACCATCAAGGTCGTACGAATGTTTGATTAGCAGCAGTGGATCGCCCGGCTAGCGGGGGTGCGATCGTATTGGTCGCGCAAAACCAAAAAATAAAGGTGCCTCCGGTTTGCAGGACACCTTCCTTTCCGGTCGTGTGCGCGCGACAGCATGTGAAAAAAGCTGCCCTGCGGTTGGGTTGCCATTTTCATACATCCTCCCAAACGGGTAGACAAGGGGAGGGTCCAAGTGGGCCGACGTGCTCGAGTTGCGGTTACATATAGTACAACACAGCATCTGGTGATTATGGATGCGGTTTTGCACCTTGATGGCACAAATACGGGCACATAAGCACAAACACTCGCAGATTGTGTTGGCTTTTGTTTCGTTGGTGGGACCCCCGGGCGAGAACGGTGTTGGATTTATTTATTTTACTATCTTCATCTTCTCTTAACCGCACTCGATCGAACCTTAAACTCAACGCATGCTATCGTCTCTATCGTAATTTACAGAGTGGAAGTGGTTAAACACTAAACGGTCGATTGTGGAAAGAATTGAAACTTTAATGTTTAATCGTTGCAAACTTGGTCGAGAGTATGATTTTAAAGTTATTTTTAAGTTTTGCAGAATTATTACAGCAAAAAATATACTTGCAATATGTATAATTATTGATTGATTGAAATAATTGATAATTGAAATAATTGAAATAATTCGATTGAATTATATAATTGAAATAATTCGATGATTTATTATCATTATTATTTTAGAAAATAATGTTATTAGTTTAGAAAGTTTAGTTATTTTGATTTTTGATCGATTTTTACTTTTAACTTTACGGATTAAACAAACATTCAAACTAAAACCATCATCTCCCATGAATGAAGGAATAATCTCAAGGTGCGATAAATATCATTCCAGGTGTCAATTGACGCAAAATGTGCATATTAGAAGCATCCGATCGCTTTCGACCGACAGTGTTAATAAGTGCGATCAGTTGCCAAAACAGGGGAAAGCTTAACGGCATGGCTACCGACCATCAGGATGTAAAGTACTGTGCGATACCCCCAACGAAGAAACGCTGTCAAGTGTTTCCATTTTTTTGAGGCAAAAAGCAAGATGAGCCTGTTTGTGGCAAGAACAAAAAAAAACTGTTTCCTAAAACAAAAATACTACCACTTGGACACGACGCGAACAGATACGACGGGAGGATTTGCTCTGTCGTCGACGTCGCTGTTAAACCGAAATTATATACGCTAACCATAATTTTATGTTTCAACTTGTGCCTGTTTTTTTTTGCGTCGTCGGCTTCACTCCAACACCAGCAGCTAGCCAGCCAAAAGAGCCATGTATATCTTCAGCATAAATCTACCATCTGTTGTTGCGCCGTTTGGGATTTTCTTGTGCGTTTTTTGTTGTTGTTGCTGCTGTTGTACACACTAGTTGGTTCGGTTTTTTTGCATGTGTTTGCACAAATTCTCGTACTTGTACATGAGAACACTTACGAGACCGCTTAGGACGCACTGGAAGAACCCCTGTTGCTGACGGTGGTCGCGAACTTTGAGGATGTTTGCGGGTTGTTTTTTGTTAGTTATTATTGGGCTCATTTCTTCAATCGCTTCGGGTGCGTTTAACTGCGCTGTGACTGCTCGAGTAAGTGGTTGTTTTCATCTTCCGTGCCCTTTATGATCGTTGACTTCTGGTCTTCCTGGCGCGGCGCAACGCTTCACCGAACTACGGGGAGGGATAGTGTACCACGAGAATATCATCGAGACCGAACGAATGAGCAAACGACCGAGAGAATCTTATGCTCGACCCCGAGACATCCCATTTCCTTTTCCATCAGGCAGTCGGCCAGTTTTTCTATCCGGTTTGTGCGAGAGAATCGCTTTTTCTCAACAACTCCCACAAGCCGTCTGCGGCATATATACGTGTTTATAATAGAAGCTAAATTTGTTAGGCTTCTCTGAACCGACGGGATGATACGGAAGGGTCCATGGGTGGGCGACGGGGAGGTGGGTTGATGGTGATGGAATTAATGAACCGAAAACCACCACCACGCCGAAGGAAAAGCGCAAAAAATAAATACAAATCACATAGCCTCCACACTCTAGCAGCAACGGTTTGCGAATGGAAGGAACTCGACCATATGACGATGAGAGTGAATGGATCGTTGTGTGTCGTTGATCGCTCCGGTCTCGGATTCGAGAGGCAAAGCGTCGCGCCGCTTTTTGCCAAAAGCTGGGCAGAAAAAAGTTAAATAAATATCAAGAGAAGGCAAAAGGCTCGGCGGCTAACCAAAAAAAAAAAAACTAACAAAAAAAGCGGAACAAGTGGCGCAAATGTGGTGGCGTATGAAACATCGTTCGCATCAGGCTTGGCGTGAATAATTGTAGTTGATTTTAAGCGGCAAGAGCAATAGCAAGCGCGCCTAGAAGGTCATTTCCAGCAAACGTCCAGCAATCGTTTCGCGCGTGTCCGCCGAAAACGGGGCCCGATAATTTGTGGCCCACTCGGCAGGTGTTGATGGGTGGTTTTATTATCACAATTCAATCGCTTTACGACGATTAAATTGCTGTTGCGTTGCCGGTTTAGTTAGCGAAAATAGAATTGCGTTTAATTTTTTTTAACGAGCCGAATAAAAATCGTACGTCGTTGCGAGAAGGAAAAGCCCGAACCCAATCCATTTATCAACCCCAAAGCCCCCGGGACGACGTTTGACTAATTTCATTATCCACAAATGCTTGCACAAACAAACAGCCGGCACTCAGGCGGGCCCGATTTAGTCTCCGGACATTTCACCGAAATCGTCCGAACTACGTGTTCCTTTTTCGTAAAACGAAAGTTCCACTTAGCGTGCGATAAAGGCGCGCGATTTGCTCCGCGTCCCATCCAACCGGCCTGGAGAGGATTATTGCGAATAACCTCACCGAAACGAACAAAAAGCAGCCTACAACGGTGGGATCTTCTTCCCGCGTGCATAAAACAGGTCCCAAAAAAAGACAAAAAAAAAGATGGTATATAAAAAAGCTGCCAGTTCCTATTTTTCAACTCTACTCCACTCATAAACCACGGCATTATCGCGTCGGCGGGTTTGAGAGGTAGTGGAGAAAGCTGAAAACAGTTTTACGACATCGCAATGGCTAATCTGAAGGGAAATGTGGGTGGAGAGAGAGGGGGAGGGGAGAAGAGAAATGAACATCTCCTCCGGTAAGGGCTAGCTAGTGTTTTATCTTGTTAGGATAAAATATAAAACCAGCACACGGTTGGCAAGTGAATTTTCTAACGCGGCATGGGAAGCTCTTTTTCGTGGAAAGACTCGTGATTGTCGTCATCATCATCTTCGGTGGTGTATCGCAGGTTAAAAGGAGGGCTATCAACGTCACGCGGTTGAGCCGAGGCTAATGATGGTAATTGAGGCTTTTTATTTGCGAATTAAATCGCAACAGGAAAATAGACCGCAAATAAAATAGGCCATAAAAAAGTATTGTGTATCTCAATATGAATTTATAAAATTTCATGATTTTTGACATCACATACTAACACTAACTTAATAGTGGTATTATGTAAAAAAAATCAGATAGTGAATTTCTTTGCTGATGCAACCAAATCGAAACCGAAAGGCCCGATGGCGAATCCTTCTTCACCCTCTCACGTATATGGCCCGTAAGAAAAGCGATTCGTTTTGGTTTTCATCACACGTCGTCACACGCCATCGAATAGTTCACGCAAAGCATCCCCAAACGTACGCACACAGTGAACTCAATCTGCCATCTTCCCGCTTCGCTCAACCCATCCACGTCTCATCGCCAGCTGTCGCCTGTCAGAAAAGGGCGGCACGGGTGGGAAACGGAAAACACTCCCCCTCTCTCTTGGGTGGAAGATTTGAGCACTAGAAAAAAAAACTTCCCAAAAACGTGCCCGAACGGGGGTGGTGGTTGCGAGTGATAAGTGGGGTGTCGACCGACGATGACACTGCGGTATCGACGAATGCCGGTGCGGGAATGGCAAAGGATTGTATGGCACGCACCGCCACCGCCAAACCGAAAACCCCCTCGAAGCTGGCAGCGTACGCGAAGATGTGCCATGGGAATGGGATGAGATTTCAAGATGACCAGCATCCCTTTTTCTACTTGAGCACGATCTGCTTAAGTCCGCGGCGAGAAGCTCACATGCCGGCGGCGTTTTCTGGACATTGGCGGTTGAAGCGACATATACGGTTGACCTTTCCTGCCACACAGATGGAACGCCCGAAAAGTGTCGTCAGATTCGATCAAGGTGGGAGGGGAAAGGCACCGGACCGGAAGAGAGGAGGAGAAAAAAAAACGCTGGGAATGGAAGATCCTGACTGTCTGCGACTTCGGTAGGACGAGAAACGGGTTGCCGTGGTTGCGGTTGGTCGTCATCGTCGACATCTTCATGGATGGATTGAGATTGCGGTGATGTTTTTGACTCCACCAACACACCACCACACCACCCACAACCGCGTTTGTTCCATGCACCACCGAGATGATGACAATCGGTTGGATAATAAATTCAAATTAAGCATCACCAAGCTCGCGCGTGAAGGGGTGTATGTGAGACAGACAGAGAGAGAGAGAGAGAGCGACAGCAGCACTGAAACAATAAACCGTTCCAGTTCAAGCCGTGAGCCGAATTTTCGAATCCGTTCGATCGGTGGCGTCTTTGGGCAATGGTCCCTTGTGATGGCAGCCGCCAGAAGCTTTGTCGCCAGTTGCGAGTTGGGGCGAGCAGCAGTAAAAACAATTACTCCTCACGATTCGGGCGCAGCATACGCGCACCGCATACGCATCCTTCTTTCGAGGACGAATGGTGGATCCTGTGGTGAACGCGTGAAGCGTGGGATTTACATCACACACACACACACACCTTCTCCTTTCGTAAGCCGGGGTAAATGCGGATTTTCGGAACGCGTCGGCATCGTGACGGATCGTTAAGAGCGATGTAGACTACGAGCAGGACGTGTCTGTCATTGATAATCGAGCATTTAGCTTAGGACGAAGCCTTTTCTACGCACTGCGGCTTTGGACATTATTATGGTTTTCGAAGAGCAGTGATAGGATTTTCGTATTCATGAATTTTGGCTATTTGTTCGCCGGTAAATGTTTCATTTCAACACAAAGTGAAAGGATAAGCAGGCATGTTTTTGTGCAGAGAGAACTCTGACTTTAAGGAACGATTTAATGATTGATCATTGCAAAACAAATTACCGTGAACATTTTTCGTAAAAACTGCGTCATGAGATATTCAATTTAATATTTAAATTATGGATAAAATATTCTAAACTGGGAAAATTTATACCAACTTTCGAAAAGCATTTTTCCACTTAACTTTCAAGTACACAAGTTAAAGGGATTGTTGTATGGAATATTAGGATTTTTACAAGTATATCCCAGCACCACGGCACTATTTTATTCGAAAATAAAATAGCAACAATATGGTTAAAGAACTTTATTCCAATATATAAACATATATTTCAGGAGCCTAGTATACCTCGAGAAAAATAAATTAGCAGCGAAACTATTTTTTTCCTTCTCAAGCCGCACCTTTTTCACGCATAATACCATCGAACAAAATCCAACCCCTTTATATCCTGTCTCCAAACGACGCTCGATTTGCGTGCCTATATTAATCGCCCGTTCGACAAGCCAGGATAACCGGTCAAACCGTCGCCGGACCCCGCACGGACTGAACGCCATTTTTCAAACCGACAACAACCTGCTGCCTCTGCCGCGTGTGGTGCCCGAATTGCACTGCACCGTGGAACGGCGATCGTGGAAAAACGGAAAACCAAAATGTAAATCTGCCCCGCCGCCCGGGTGTGATTACGCCTCAAAGAAATTGATCGCAACAACAACAAAAAAGAAGAAAACCACCGGTCACCAACACCGACGACAGCCGAAAGAGCGATTGCGAGCCGACCTGTACGCAACCTTCTATGCCCCTCGCATTACCTCACCCGTATCGACGGTGGGTGCAGACTACCCCGAGGGGCATCAATAAATTAATCTGATTTCAACTGTCAACATCCGTTAAATTAGCGCTCGCTTTTCAAATTCCCTTCCTCCCCTCCAACCCGGTTCCTCTGATGTTGGTGCGCGGCGTTGCAAAAAGGGATTTGCGATAAAGTAGTGCGCCGTCAGTGGTGAGAAACTGGTTCAGGGCACAAAAACACATGCCGCGTCACAACGGGTTGGGGACGGACAAACGCCTAAATGCACTTCGCCGTGGGTGAAGAAATCGCTGTGTGTATCGCTTTCCATGGAGAGGAGGATATGTGGAGGCCGGGAACATGTTTCTCTCTCTCTCTCTACCATCAACATCCCCTATTCAACCACCTGGAATAGAAGGAAATCCTCTTGCGGGGTGTGCTTGCGCGCGATCCCAGTGCCTAATAATGTCATTCAATTCAATTTACTCGTTTTATTCACGTCTCTACTTAGACGGGTGCATCGTAGTAGGATGCTGCCACAGCTTAGCTTTGAGAGACGCTGGAGGCGACACTAATGTTGCACTTTAACACCCCCACCTTGGTTAGAAATTGTAGGCCCAGCTAGCGAGAGAGCAAGCGCGCGGGTGAAATGACTAATAAAATGGGCCAAAATATGAGTCTTTTGACACCGGAACGCAACGGACGCTGATTACTGCCGTCCTTAAGGTGCACAACTTTGCAACTTACGAGCGTACGATCGATGCCAAATGAGGTCGAATCCTTTAGGTAAATCAGTTACGGATTTGAAACGTACCTGTGAAGAGAGGAAAAAGAGAAAACAGTATGAATAGATGGGTCGTTAATAGAGTTCTAATTTGTTGCAATAAGAATCCACACACGTAATCGCCCATTAATGGGATTACTTTGTACGTCTCAATCCGGCGTAGAGGAAATAAAAATCGAAAAGGTTCATTATCGGTTCACGATCACGCCGAGCAACCACACGGCACACCTGATCACGGACGGTGCGCGTCTTCCATGCGAAGAAGGTGTGCCATCGCCGCCAGGCCCCAATCCGACAAATCGCTTGCATCGTGGACAATTACCATACCGATTTGGAACATAAAATGCAACCTTCATTTCCCCTCAATCCCTACCCGAAATGCTGAGAGAGCTGCCTAACGAGAGAAACACACACAGAGCGGGTGGAATGACAACGGGCACAGCCAGTAAGGAATGGAAGCTGAGCCTGCCCCGGAGGGTACGATTTTCATTCAACCTTTGCTGGTCTCTTGCCTTTCTTCGATGCACTCCAAAACGGATGTGCGTGTGGCTGCTGATGCTGCTTCTTCGGCTGCTGCTGATACCCGCGGCGGTCGGGTGGAAGAGGACGCCGAGCGGCGGCCGGCGCGTTGCACACGTCTACACACAATTTAATATTAATTTCCAACCTGCCAGCCTAATCGCTAACCGTTCGACTGCGGGACGCACACGAGGCAGGACGCCGAACCACTTGCGACAGGCGGCCATGTCGCGCCGACGGACGTGGGGACGACGTCTCTAGAGAAGCTAATAAACCTGTTTATCTGCCCTCGCCGCACCGTGTGCCGCACAGAAAAAGGGAGCTCCCCGTGTTAGCGCGGGCTCTCCTTTGCGGGCGCATGTAGGCGAAGGCGAAGCGAACGGAGACAAACCGAACCGATCGGCACACACATGCGACATGGCTTCTTCACCCACGAAGTCCGGCACGAATCGTGCCGGTGGTGCGCGGGCCCACCGATTGCGAGCCTTGCGGCAAGGGCTTCTGTTTTTCAACTGCTGCCGCTTTTCGAACAGGCAAGTGCATTCTTGGCAAGTAGATCTGGTAGCGGCGGCATGGGGGAGGGGGTGTGCGAGAATCTGCACCGAAACATTCTTTGCGTTTTCAGCAGGTAAAGAAAGGCTACGAGAGGAGACAACGACATCGAAGGACTTCAAGGTAACGAATGGTAGTGACAATCGTGCGTCGAATCGAGGGTCAGATCGATGGAGCATTGGGTTCATTTTTTTCGTTTTTGTTTTACACAACTTCTGTGAAGCGTAAATTCTTATTCGGTAAAGGATATCCAGTGTCGGTGAGGATGAAGCACTTTGGAACTTCGCCCCAAAAGAGTAAACGAGAACATGAGAAAATGGAACCCGAGTACGAGTTCTACAACTCCAACGCCACTAGAACCAACTGCTGCTGACAGTGTTCCGTCAAAAAGGCTGCCACTCCCGCCACAGCCATGGTGGGTGGAAGGAGCACTTGTACGCCTGGAGGCCACGGTTCACTAATGAATCGCACCACGAGGTTCACATTCGGAAAGGTTATGGCTCCTATACGCCTTAACGCCACCATCCCGCCGAGTGGAACGAAAACCTATCGGTTCGATTCGATCTCGAGCGCATTAGAAGAACGGCACTGGGTTGGGCTAGGGGTTTCGAAAACATTCGAAGGTTCCAACTGCTTTGGAGGGAAATAAAGAGTAGAAATGGAACAGGGTAACAAAAGACAATAAAAGTCAGCATCCAAATGGTGACGTCGATGATGTCAAACATAGAACTAAAAATACGACGCTAGAAGTTGGATGAAGCATTCTCGACTTTGACGATGAGTTTTTTGAAAACGGATAACAACTTTCATTTTAGCGTTATACTTTTTTAAAATTTAAGTTGATTATGCAATTTCAAAATGTACTTTCACTTGAATCGGACAAGGGTAAAACAAAAACTTGATCGATCTCTTTGTCTGCAGAAGACGGGAAAACCATTCACAAGAGCTATAAACCTGTATCGCTATATGATTCATCCTGGAATGGATTGAAAGGTGGTAAGTTATGGCGTGAGCTCATATGAATCATCTTCATTTTATGATTTGAAAATTGGATACAATAATCACATGCGTCGAAATCGGGTTACAAATCACTTAAATAGTTAAGAAATTATTTTATTTTGGAAGCCTAAATCTAAAAATGTTTTTTTGAGTTTCTTGCGTCTTAGGTTTAAACTTTTTGAGTCTGAAGACACTGGGCTGAAGCACTCGCACTCGTAATTCGTAAATGCCGTCAAGCAACGTTTAAAAAGCTTCCCCGAATCGGAAATCCATTTGGATTTTACTATTCGACCAAACTGTCCGGCTCCATCGGCTGTGAAGCGCGGAACCATCAAGTCAGATCGCACGCACACGGCTCGCGGGGAGATTCGGCTTAGAGAGTGTCCACACATCGGTGGGGTGCCGCGGATGAAACGAATGAACACCGCGGGCAGAGCATTCACACGAATGTACAAATCAATTAGTCACATTTTCATTCTCTCCGAACGGAGGAAAGTTCCGTCACAACGGAAAACGTACGCCGCGTGCCCGCACCACTCGGCGATGAAAGCTCCGACCCGAGACGTCGGTGGTGCTGCAATGTATCGCTCCGGGCAGCGGATGCTAAAGATATCGCGAGCGGCAATCGCGCACTGAAATGGACTGATTGCAGTCTGCTGGGTGGCGCAGGGGCCGGGAAAACGGAGGGAAGGGTGATATAAACGCACCACCCGGGCGTATGATCGACCAACCCAGCAACATTGTTGACATCCTCCGCCTCCTTCTCGGCGAAGAAACGCGAACGCACATGCGCATTCCGTCCGTGCTGGCCGGGTAGGCATTTCCTTGCGCGCCTTTTTCTCCCACCTTCAGCCACACACAATGGACCGGTTGGCCGCATTGCCCGATCGTTTTGCTTGGTGGCGCGGGGAGTCTCGCAGGACGTTGACAGATAATGACACATTCGGTTTGAATTTCGCGGAAAGGCTCCGGGGCAATATTAAGCGAACGGGGCGGTCCGGTCTGGTCGGTGACCAAACTGGGATGATCTGCCAGTTGTCTGGAAAGGAAGTTTTTTGAGCCCACCGCTTGATAGTTCTGCTCGAAGAAAGCATTACCGTTTAATGGCGGTTTAGTTACGGCTATATTTATAGCACATAATAAGCGTTCATTGTGGCGGATCGTAAGGAGAAATAAGGTGTGATCGTTTATCCGTACTTCATCGAATCTACCTACGATCTGCCTTCATTAATTATGTGGCGTTTTATTTGTCAGCTTAGTTATCTAAGATTTTAATAATTTTTAAGACTATAGTAAATCGTAGTTTTCAAAATTAAAACATGATGAATATCTTTACATAAGATATAGTTATGACAATAATGATATTTCTTAGCCAATAAGTTTGCTAATCTCAAAATAGAAAACAAAAATATTCAACAGAGATCATCAATTAAAAGAACAAATGTTTCTAGTTGATTACAAAAAGGTTCTGTCTAAATTGTAGCATGAAAAGTCTAAGTTTATTTTCAGACTAACTCGAAAATTTTCAATATAAAACTACCATTTAGCTAAATAAAACCCAACTTCCTGCTGCATAATAGCAAGCATATTGCGGGACAACGACCGAACGATAGTAAATAAAAATTCGGATAAAAAACCCAGCAAACCCGTAAATAATTCAATTGTAACATATTTATGAGCTTCGAAGCATCTGACGACGGCTGCGCTTATTAATAATCGAAGGGCGCCGGACACGATACACGGCGCTCGATCTCTCCAATATTCATTCAACAACATCACCATCGCCGGTGAACGCCGGTGAGCGATTGTAAGGGACCGTCTCCCCAAGAGCCGGCGGGAGAAATAAGATGAAATCGTACCGTTTTATTTACCCTCTTCCCTTCTCAAACGATTAGGAGCACGAAGGGCTCGAGTCTCTCCCGATGGGTGAACCGATGGGAAAAAACACCCTGGCTCAAAATGGAAGGAAGATCAGGTGCGGACTTTGCGAAGATCGCGATCCCCGCGTGCGCGGGCCACGGTTGAAATTAGCGTCGTGAATTAATTAGGCTCTGGGCTCCTAACCGGTAACCCTCCTCCCCTCAGCTCCCACACCCTCACCCACACTCCTCTTCTTCGCGTGGCGATAAAAGATTGCGATCGGTTCGATCAGCGGCCATGCATTATTATGCGCGGCCCATTCCGCTTCGGTGCGGTGTCTTCAGTTTTATTGATTTCCGATGTCGTTTGCAGCCTCCTCGGGTTGATAAGCTCAGCGGCGGTGACGACGACGACGACGACGCAACAACGCAACAACGAATCAAGAAATTTAAGCAACACCGACCACAGAAAAAGGTGGAGAGAACGAGAGAGGAAAACAAAACCGAGACTATAACTTCATTTCCGTTTAATTAACGGAGTCTCGTTTTTGAAGCACGGAGTGGAGGTGGGTTGCGTTGGTCCAACCAACACTCCCCGGGATGGGAAGTAATGCTTCCGCTGCGGGAGACCACCACCACATGGGCGCACACACCACCCCAACCCAACGGGTCCTGGGGCGGCAGCCACATTTCCTGTCGATTTGAATTTGGACCGTTTTGGGAGGTGTACGCTACCGATCGCTCGGAGGCTTTTCTCACGAGCGCTGCCACCTGCGAAAGCAGGTCTCGGATTCGAACTTTACGGGTGGCTATCACCTTTTGTGTGTCTCTTTTTGACTTTCCATCAACCCGGTGATCGGTTCGCCCGTTTCCGAACGGCAAGCCTACGGTTGCATCCCAATCGGAGTGGCTGCAAAAGCTTCCGATGATTGTTGCTTAATTAATTGGAACGCTATCTGGCCCCGGTTCCTCTCGGTTGTTTTGAGGTTGCTTTTTTATTGTGGGATACATTATCCGGTAAGTTCCATCCACCGAGGACAAAATAAAAAAAAAAAGATGTTCGCCGAAAAGCACCCTGTCTCGAAGATTGTTGCCCCACCGGCGGGAAGGATAATTAAGCGTGCTCGTAAAAACTGAAAGCTCCCGCTGTGTGAAAGAATTATCATGCATGCGCTGCGCATCCTCGCATTGCGTTGTGGCATTGTTTCCCATCCAGCGCAACGCTAAACACGCGGTGTCATTTATTTGGATTACCCTTCTGTAAATTCGTTTCAATTTCCCGAAAATTGCATACCGGCCAGCCTGAAAGGTCCAATTAGCTTTCGTGCTGCTCTCATCGATCACTTGCGATGTGCCCAGATATGTCCTCACGTCGGGCGAGATGCATCAAAAACGCCCGAGTGGTGGACGGGGGCTGCCACAAACGCAACATGAGAAATTCGAAACCAATTAGCGCAGATAGGCAGATCTTTGGTAGATCGTGCAGAGATCGATCGATCAAAGGGTTTGCAAAGATTTTCGTTTCCCTCCCAACCGGGAATCGGGAATGCGTTTCAGGCGATTTTTCTCGCATATGTGTGAGTGCGTTTGTTTGAGCCTGTAGTGCCCTCTCCCTGAAATTTCGTTAATTTGTTTTATTTGCCTCTCTAAACGTTTGCTTTGCTTGCGCAACAAACTCACCCTCAGCGATGGGTCAAACACCCTTACGTGCATGATAAGTCAAATTGTTGCGCGTTCAGCTTTCTCACCGCCTTCTCCTCCATACCACCCCCAACCAACAGTCCGATATCGATCAGCAACCCACCCGAACTTCGACCGTGCACCGGGCGCATGGGGAACTCCCCAACAAATGAGGTAAAAAGATTTCGTTGCACTGATTAATTGCCGCCGTTAAGAGTGCCGCTGCTGATCTTATGCTGAAAGCGCGGCCCTCTTCTGTGCGCTGGCCCCTTCTGTATCCCAACTCCTCGAGAAGAAGGCCCCAGCTTAAACAAAACAAAAAAAAAACCCCGATTTACGCCGATAACCGTTCCGCCGTTGCGTTGCCGTTTTTTTTTCATTTCTTTGTCGGGTTGGGTAAGCGAAAATTGATTTGAAAGTTTTACCCACTTTCGGGCCCTTTCCATTCGCGCGGCGCACAAAATTCGGTAAGCGCACATTCAACCGGCGGGCCTGAAGATGATAATAGTTGGGACGAGATGATGGTGCTGACCGGCCGGCCAATCGACGTTTACAAAATCACAGCTTCTCCACCGTCGCTCATGGTGGTTTATCTTCGCCGAGAGCGGCTTGAACGCGGCGTAAGCGGCAAAAAAAAGTGCGTAAACGGCTCATCGATGCGCCTCGTCTGCGATCCTTTCCACTCACTTAAGGATTATCGGATAATCGAGGTGGGTCGATTGACACGCGGCCAAGCCCGTGGCTTTCCACGATGCGCCTTGTCAGAACTGCTGCCGCCACCTGACACTTGACACTTAATTTTTGACGCGTTGACGAGCCGAACGCTCGCTGCTTTTACTCGACCTTTTGCTGGTCCGGATCCGTTTCTCTCAGTGGAGCATTTTAAAAAGACGAGAGGAGTAAAGTAGCTTCACTTAAATGCTCTCCAGGGATGGGCAACATTTATGCCTGCAGCTTATTATATCCGGTGTGTGAGACAAAATATGAAGAGCTGCTCAAAATAAACAAAATGTTTTTATAAT
>JXWZ01002441.1:0-34867 GCA_000956215.1 Anopheles farauti No. 4 | reverse complement strand
AACCATAGTTCGGAAGTGTGTGTGGGTGGGTGGCTATTGGCAAATTCTGCGGCGAGAAAGCAGTCGCCAGTCGACCAACGTACGTTTGACGTAGTTGACCGCACGTTTTCGTCGCTGCGTTTTGGCAACCACATGATCGATATTTTGATCAGTTTGCGCAGCGCTGCGATGATTCGATTGCGTTTGCGTTTTTGCGACCGGAGCACCAGCCCCGGGGGCCCGTCTGTGTGGTTTTAAAAATAGACTGACACATGTACAAAATATAGCTGAAATTTGAAAACGAAACACGCGATTCTTTTTTGCGTAAGTCACGTTGAACGCAGGCAGCAGATCGCACCGTGACCGTGAACTGATAATGGCCGCTTTGCGGGGGGAGTGATGTAAAGTAGCGGGGAGAAAACAAAGTCGGTGGGAATGTGAACGGCGGGTCGGAGATGAGACCTGGGCCGCGCCAGGCCAGTAAGCCGTGATTGAAGGCAAGAATAAACAAACGATACCGGTGTGGAAGCGCGTGCTGCTATTTCCAACACGCCGAAGTACACGGTCAGGCTTACGCACGCACGAATTTGTATCGCGCGATGGTGAGATGTACGAGCGAGCAACAGAAAAACCGTGAGCCAAGGTTGCAGGAAACAATTTCCGTCGTAAGGTGAAAAGTGTGAAAATATGTCTTACCGTTGAGTTGCGTTTTTTTTTATGCGCATGTTTTTCTCTTCGTGTATTACCAGTACCTTCGCTAATTTACTTTAAACCTCAAGTTGTTACCGATGATTTCGTCAATCCGCGCATGGTTGGGCGCGGTGCTGATGCGTTCAAATGGTTGGAAAACAGGACAGTAGTTGACGTCGGGTACCGGTAAGGGGCAAAATTTGTTTGCAGTAAAGAGTTTTCCATTTTTTTAATGCCTTTTAATCATATTTAGCGGTTGCAGGCCAGTTGGAGGTTTTTTCCACCAATGTTTACATCGGTACAAACACTCGAGCGTATTAGAAATGCACGCACGTCACGCGATACTTGTAACGACTAGCTTCACAGTCAGAAACGTTGGCGATTACGTGATTGTTTTTCCTTCCCATTTTTCGCATCAATCATCTGCACGGCGCTTTGCTTGAAGTGGAGTGGAGTTTATCCTGCATCAAGCGTGTGGAAGATTTGTTTGATCAGTAATCGTTAGCAGGAGGTGGCTTCGGGTTGCTCGATTGTGATTTGATGTTTCGAAAGCTCAGCCATGATTGTTCAAAACGTGTGAGTAAAGTTACGGTTATAAAGGGAGGAAAACCAAGAGAGTCACGTGGGAGAAAGCTTCCATTGGGGATTTATCTTCTTTCTTTTAAATGAAATCAAAGTCGCTGCCTTCAATATATACTATCATGCCATTTGACTGGATTTATGTGGGAATCCTTTTATTTTTTATTGTCAAAGATAAAGGGTTTCAAAGATGTTGTGAAGAAATTTTTTTGTTTGTTTTTAATATACACATAGTAATACTATAATAACTAATAATACTATAATTGATATTTACTTATATTTCATGCTCAGAAAACATATGTAATTATATAAAACAACATTAAATTTTTTTTCAAAAATATTTAAACTGCAAATTGAAACTGCCAACGTAAATATTTATCATCCCAAATATATTACATGCTTAACTTAACAATTCGCAACGAGAAAGTCCTCAATCGGCAACAATCGAACAATTATTGGCATGATAGATGGCTCTCATAATCAGCAAACCCGATTGCACTTCTCTTGGAAGCATTCGCTTTGGGGAACAAAGCTCAAGTGGAGTTTCTGGTCCATTTAAACTGGCGCGAGCAAAACTTTCCCATCGTTCAGGGGTAGAGAAACAAACCATCCCAAAGCTACTTCAGATCAAGAGCACGGTGCAGCAGATAAGAAGGCCAGTGAAAAGGAAAAACGCTTTCTTTCGTCATCACATCGGTTGATGAACCTAATAACACTCTATTCGCTGCTGCTTGATTGACATGATCATGAGCCTTTCCGCAGAGCACCTGCCACACATCCCACTGCAAAAGCACCGATGTTTGCGGTGATCGGTTTGTTTGGTTGTAAATTAGCCTCACCAGGGAGGCGCTCGCTTACGGAGGCACGGCTGGTTTGGCGGAAGGCATTTGCTGCGATTACACATTCATATATTCAACGGTATCAACCTGGAGGGTGATTCGAAGTTGTTCGAAGCGTCAGAGGAAGCAAATTTGTGCCGGCGACGCGGACCACGTGTTGCGAAATATGTTCCTAAAAAACTAAAGCAGGTCAAGGTAAGAGGTTTCGAGAAGAGTTTCTGTCACGAGACGAATGAAAGAAATGGGAATCGTATTTTTGCACGCAATGCAATCGGATCGGCCACGTCAATCGTGTCGTTTGTTGTGGCATATCAAATTGAAGTTGTCTAGTTTCAATACCCTACACGATCTTCAATGGTATGTTAATCGTTTTGAAAATTGCCGACGCTGGTAGAGCCCCTCTACTCGGTTAACATCGCCAGTCATTGCATGAAAGATTAATTTTGGTTAAACTTTTTTTAACATGCATGAATCGCCCGTCTTCACGTGTTTCCGTTCCACGATACGAAGGTTAACCCGAGCAAACCCCCTTACCTGACCTACGCGCTTATTTTATCCACTTTCATTTTGACCTCCTGCGCTTTGCTCTCTGGTTTGGTCTGGGGCGGTAGGTGGAATGGAATTAATTTAATTTTTCGTTTGGTGTTCTTCGTCTTGTACACAATTTATGTGACACATGTTTTAATGATCCGTTACGGAATTTAAAATGAGCGCGAGCCGCTGGGGAGAAATAAAGAACTCGGTAAGACGGTAAGACTAGCTCTACGAAAATGGTAAACCACGAGCGGTAGGACCAGCGAAGAAAACATGAAAAGTGGAATAAGCATAACTTTGCATTAAGTTAATTTGTTGTAAATTACATAACTTTGTATTAAGTTATTAGTTTGAATAATCTTTTCTGCGTTATTGAATATTTGATCTTGAAAACCAAAATCACGTTCGATCATAACTAATCACAATCCATCGATCGTACAGGTATGATCAAATATTAGCGGTGAAATTAGGAGGCCCGATTTTGCTCCTACTTCCCTTAATCGATTTTTTAACCAACCTTCGATTTCACCGATGTACCGCGTGCCGGATCGCATCTTATGCTACGTTGCGTGCGTAGCATTTTTTCCTCTGTTTAAAGGTGCATTTCGTTTTGGTAAATGTTTCATGACAGCTTTAGATTGGATTTTTTCGTTTCGGTGATATTACTATTACATAAAAAGAGCAGATTAAGTCTATTAAACCAGATGGAAGCAATGTTCGTTTCATCATAACGATGATTTTTCACATGGGGTGTAGTAAAATGTGTAATATCGGTTTAAAATATAATTTGCTACCTATGTCAAGCATCACACAAAGTGATATCGTGCTGAAAGTACTATTTGCTTGTTGGCTTGCTCGATGATCTTGTGGCAAATGTTTTGTTCAAATAAACTTCTCACGCAACTGGTCCGACAAGCGGGGGATAAAAAGTACGTTAACAATGAATCATGAATCTAGCTGGGCAAATCCGGTAAAAAAACCGGAACCTTATTTGAGTATTGCTAAAGTACAGTAGCTCGGTGAAAGTACGATCCATTCGCGCTTGTTTACTGATGCAATTTGCTGTCACATTGCAAAGCAAACGATCGATGTGATTGATGATGGTACTGAATTTAATATATGCCTTCGGCACACATTATCTCCTATGGTACGCTTCAAACGTTGGGTGAGCTGATCGTGCTGAAGTTAATGGGTTTCCACGGACGCTTCGAATATCCGTCCGATTCGATCAAAACGCACACTTGTTGACAAATGCACGTGACAAATGGAGATTGCTAATAATAGAGAAAAATATTTGCGCTACTCAGAGATTCCAATGTTGTTATGCTTCGTAATCAGCAAGATCATATGTTGCTAAAAAGAATTCCGAAGAAACTACCCACATAATAGATTCAAGGACTTCAAAGCGTGCATGGTCATATTTTCACACATGTTCCTAAGATCATCACGCTGCACCGACGATGCTCATAGTCTCTGGACATACAAAGACGGAGGTGCTAAAAGCAAGGAAAAAACTCATCAAAACCAACTTCGACAATGACCTTGTTTTGGGTCCAATTAGCACCTTGGCAGGATGTTTCGGTCCACCGATCATCCTGTTCGGGACGAAGATGCTATAACTCCAGCCTTGTGGATTTGACATTTGATACAGAGGTATAGACTGATATTTTGTTAGTTCCCAAACGGCTTATAATGGGACATTACTTAAGCTTTTTAATGCGCAGCGGAGAATGAAGGAAATGTTGATGCGTAAAAAAAATAATCCATTCTCGTTTCTTGTTGCGAATACATTTTTATAATATTAAATAATTCATTGGCACGATCGGTTTGTCGCGGTACATTAACCTTACCCGGCCGGCTATGGATTCAATCTTCTTTGAAACTCAAATGTGTGAAAGCAAAATGAAGAAGGACTTTTATTTCTATTCGCAGCGTGCGGTCTACCGCGAGCATCGAATTATATGAGACTCGGAAATTCCCAAGAAATTTAAATTTTTATGATCATAAAGTTGACAGAACTGTAGAGCACGTATGCTGTAAATCGGTGGTTTTGTTATGGAGAGCAAAAAGTTTATAGAATTTTTTGATATAATTATTGATTTTCGATAGAGAGAGGACGCGAGGATTAACGATTCGGAGTTGTGTTGATAAAACTCAAGGTTTGCAAATTAGCTCGACATAAAACTCGGCTCAGGTGGGGTGATTGTTTTTTCCCGTTTTCGTTCCATATCAACACGTGCCACCGTCGATACATGGATACACGTCGCCAGCATCATCATCATTATCGAATGACAACCGAACGTTAGAGCGACCGGCAAACGAATAATGGACCTTTCCGTGCACCACGATTCGGTTCACGTTTGCTGGGGTTTTTGTTTGATGCATTGAATGCATGCGATCGTTCGAAGTAAATATTTATATGACAAAGGGGTACTTCATTTGTACGGGATGTGACTTCATCAAGTTATTTTTTCGACATTTTATCCGTTTTCTAAGTTGAGCATTGCTTGTTTGTTCTTTTTTTATTTATTTTGAACATACTTTGTTTATTTATTTTGGAATTGATTCGTATGAATGTAATCTCATTCTGTACAACAGAAACCCTTCGTTAAATCGAGTAAAATTCAAGTGAATTTCACTAGCAAAGCTTAACCATTTGCAGCGCAATCTTAATCGTACTTAAAAGTTTACTTATGACAACCTTCTTGATTTCTGCTCTGCTACAGTAACAGTCAAAGCCGAGTCGGACAGAAAATGGAACCTCGACCCGATCCAGCGGGCGATGGGCCAGCTCGGCTGGTGGCATATCCTCGTGTGCGCCGTCGTCTTTCCGCTCAAGTTCCCGGTCGCCTGGCATCAGATGAGCATCATCTTCCTCGGCCCGTCCGTGAACTACACCTGCGCCTCGGATCCATCGCTGGACAGTTGCGATTCGGAATGCACCAGCTGGCACTACGATAACAGCACATTCGCGTCGACCATTAGCAGCGAGTGGGATCTCGTGTGCGGCAATGCGAATCTGGTGAAGCTGTCGCAAACCATCTTCATGTTCGGCATCCTGGTCGGTGGCGTGCTGTTTGGTTCACTCGCTGACAAGTAGGTGTTTGCGACTGGATATACGTCATTGTCCAAGTCGAATTGATACATTCGTTTGTTCTCGTCACACAGATATGGTCGCAGACCTCCGTTGGTGATAGCGGTCATCATTCAGCTTGTATCGGGAGTTGGTGCCGCCTTGATCGGTTCGTTCTGGGTGTTCGTTGTGCTACGTTTCCTCACGGCCGTGGCCACTGGCGGTACAATGGTTACGAGGTACGTTTACTCTATTATCGCCCTCCAGCCAGGTTTATCGACTAATGAACTGTTTGCCTGTTTTTTTTAGCTTTGTCCTTGTGATGGAAATTATCGGCCCCAAGTGGCGTGAACTGTTCTCCGTCCTTTATCAGATCCCGTTCAACCTCGGCCATCTGACGCTGGCTGGTTTCGCTTATTTCCTGCGCGAGTGGCGTGAGCTGCAATTCGCACTGTCCATTTTCTCCGTGCTGATGCTGTCCTACTACTGGCTGGTGCCGGAGTCGCCACGCTATCTGTTCACCTCGGGCAACGTGGAGGGCGCGGTGACGTTACTGGAGAAAGCGGCCCAACGCAACAACCTCCAGACGGAGACGATCCGCAACGATATCGAGCTGTATGCGAAGGAAAAGGCCCGCAATGCGTCTGTCTCCGCGTCCAAAGGCAACGTGCTGGATCTGTTCCGCACGCCCAACATGCGTGCGAAAACGCTCTACATGTGCTTCAACTGGTTCGTCTGCGGATTAGCGTTTTTCGGAGTGGCTCAGTACATTGGCCATGCTGGTGGTGATATCTACACGAACGTGGCGATTAGTGCCGCGCTCGAGCTGCCCGGTACGCTGCTCTGCATCTACATGATGAAGGCGTACGGCCGCAAGAAGACGCTGATCTTCTCCAACACCGTCACCGGTATCTCGATGTTGGCGATCGCCTTCGTACCACGCTCGGCAAGTGCGCTGAACGTGGGTCTGGCGTCGGTGGGACTGATTGGTATGAGCATCAGCTTCCCGACCGTCTATCTGTACGCGGGTGAGCTGTTCCCGACGGTCGTACGCAACGTCGGCATCGGTACGGCTTCCATGATCGCGCGGTTCGGTTCGATGATTGCACCGTTTGTGGCGGGTATGGGCTCGATCGCCTACTGGCTGCCACCGTGCATCTTCGGCCTGGTACCGCTACTCGGTGCGTTGTGCGTGTTTTTCCTGCCCGAAACACAAGGTCATCCGTTGCCGGAAACGCTCGAGGATGGTGAAAACTTTGGCAAACGTCGACCCAACGCTAACGGTGTGGCGAGCGTCGAGAACGGAAAACACTAGGCGGATGAAGTGCAACCGTACAAAGGACAGACCTCTGTTAGCATTTTTAGAATAGTGTTCAAATCCTGTTCCTTCTCCGCCGGCATTGCTTCATGTGCCGCGGGATTGGCATTGCATTATCTCTCAAACGACACTGTGTGTCCATGGCCGCCTTTGCGTTCTCGCGGACGCACGGCCAATCGAAATGCGCCGCGAAAGTTTATGTGTAGAAATGAATATTTGTAATAATTTTTTTATTGTACCTCATTAAGACGCTCTGCTCCTCAACTGACAGGAAGAGTCATCACACACCCCCCAAGAACGATGTAGTCTTCACAGCAGTGTGTTGCGGTAGATACAAACTCAGCCACCGAAGGAGGCATATTTTCTAAGAAAATAAAAAAACGAACGGCAGAACCCGAACGTAGAAAGGTGATAAATAAATTTACAGTCACTGGAAGCCAAATTTTATTTCATTTTCGTGTTGATATTTTTTATATAAATATTATTCATGCTAACCGCCGTAAATATATGGTAATGTTAAAAATAAATTGTAAAGTGTGGAGGAATTACACACTTTTTCAAGTACACGTGCGCGTGAGTGAAGATTTCTGAACAATATTAACGGAATGAAAATAATTTGAAAAAAATACTGCAAATGCATTCGATACTGTGTCATGTGTTTCAATTCGGTAACAATTAATTGGAATCTTTTTTCGCTCAATTGTGCAGTTGGGATGAAAATTTTATCATAAATCTCAGCAAGTGTTAAACGCAGTGAAAATTTTCAATTTAAAATGCACCCATTACATGCGAAACCATACAAGCAGTGCTGAGAAAAAGGTATACAACTGGTACACTGCATGTAAACAAAACCAAAAAAATGAGAATAAGCTTATTACAAATTTCAATTTATGTATTAAAAAAAGAGAAATTAAACGGCGAGGATAATTGTACGCAAATGTGACGGCGTTATACGTTTTAAGCTTTTCGAAGTAAAGCTTTCACGCTTTGGGTTTGACACCCTTGATAAAACCATCTGTTTTGTAATTGGTTCTTGAACTAGGTATTAATGTTTTTCTGTTAATCGTAATAATGTTATGATCTTCTATGAAATGAAGATCATGTCTCTTAAAGCTTATATACAAAACAATATTAAGGGCATCATTGCTAAAAATGAATGATGATATGTTTTTTTACCAAAATTTATATGTATTCAGCCCATTGTGCAGTGTGGAATGAAGTGTACACTGGTAAACATTAAGGTAAGCTTATCATATTTTAACAGTTCTTACAATCTGCAGTCGTTAGTTAATTGTAATAATAATATCTTTATAATAATAACATGAAATGATTGACATTTATTACCTGTTTATCTTTTGTTATTGATATAATTTTATGCCGTTACACAGCTTCTTGCGGATGTTCTTTCCGATGCTTTGTCACGAAAGTTAAAGCGCACTTATCAACAAGCAATCGAACGCTGTTGCTCGTTAGGGATTGTTACCACACTTCAAGAGTACTTATGATTTGCCAGTCCGCTCTACCTATAATCTAGAGTCTCACCGGGCAAGTGGCACATCCGATTGTATTTCAGTCATTTGTAGGTCGAAGTGTAGTGTGAAAACTCTTCAACTTATATTTCTAAGTTCCTGATTTGTAGAGTAACACTAGTAAAGAGGGTTTTCAGGATAAAAATAGGCTTGCATGGGAACGGAATCGGGAAAATAAAAGGGCACTCATGAACCGTGCAACTTAGGGCGGATGCTTAAAGCAAAGAAAAAAAACTAAAAAGGCTGTAGCAACAGTTATGTCTCCAGTTGCCTACCTTTGATGGCAGTTCCCGAATACTGTCGGCTTGTACGATAACCTGCATCTTACCTCAAGTGCTGGGTGACTTTTTGATCAACCGTGGTTGCCCGATAATTGCCAAGCAGTGTGCCTTATGGTGGAGTGTAGTGAAAAACGTGACTATTTTGCCATGTTTTATAGTTAGAGTAATGACCAATACACCTTAAGCAACACCAGAGTAATTCAGCTCTATTTCTTAAATAAATTATGATCTATTATCTAACTGTTAGTTAATTAGCTATTTCTTGATCATTTACTTAATACAAAACAATTTGCTTAATATAGAAGCAATATCTTTATGATTTATATTAAACGATAAAGAGAAATTGGGTAGCAAAATTTGGTTCGAGTTCGAATTATTCATAAACATTAGACCCACTGGCATCACTTTCATAAGGCTTTTACAAATGAGCAACACAATACGATAGCAAACAAGCATATTTGTATGATTTGCAATTCTTCTTTGCACCCTTTTCAGTTGTACAAGAGGACACATTAATTTCAGCGCTAAGAGCACGTAAGGTGAATGAAATTCCTCACGATGCGGTAGAACGAGCGTGCGTAAGAAAACGTACAATAAAGACTCATGTAAACTACTCGTATGCAACAGTTTGATGGCAACAACAATTACTTTGAAAAAAAAAATCCAATTTTGTTTTCGCACTATTCGCATTTGTACAGCTTCGAGCAGGGAATAAATTAACATCGTCCGTCCGTTCCGCCTCTGCTTTTTTGGCTGGCGAATCTCCATCCGCATGGCTTTTGCGTGCCATAAATCAACATCGATACACATCTCCTGGTCGGCGCTCCCTCGGAACTGCTCCCGACCGACAGCAGCGAACGATCAATCGATTCGACACTGTAAACGAGTGTTTCGCGTGTAAATAGCTGCTCCGTATAGACGGAGCAGACCAGTACTAATGCTGCCACCACTACCATGGTAACACGATCGATCCTCGCAGCCAGATCACTCAGCATCCTACGACCAAGAGCTTCGACGTTCGTTGTCGTGTACGCTGCTGTTGAGTGTTTACGTGGGGCCACTGTCACTGGCTGCTCGTTATCGGGTGTGTTTACGCGAGGTGCGCTTGGCCGGTAGCCAGTTCAAATCAGCTCTCCGTCGGATCGGTTCGCGGGTTTGAGTCGTTCTGTCTCGGTGCTCTTTGGTTGCAGACGGCCCACGGTTGACCTAGTGCAGGGTGCAGACTGTGGTGTTGTTTTTTATCATTCCCATAGCGTAAATAGTGTTTTATTTGTGTGTTTTTTTTTCTCGTTCGGTACTCTGATGTGCATTTAATCGTTTCTGTGGAGGAGAAGAAAGTGGTTGTAACGCTCGGTTGACACGAAGCGCCAGGGAGCCTGCGAGTGACAAGTACGTGGTTTGACAAGGTACCCAACACAAATGCGACGGTGTGTTTCGACGGGGGGAAAAAATACAAAATGAACTTGGTACTTGAACTTTCATCGAGTGTGTAGCAAAAAGTAGTGATTTTGTGTAAAGTTACAAGCATAGAAACGTCGTTTTTACGAATACCTGGACTCTGTTCTTCTACTTCCTGTTTTCTTACTGCTACTTTATGTTGAGCTTGCTTCGATTCCAACCTTTACTACTTGTTTTTGTAAATCGTGTGTCGTAAAACAAATGTTTTCAATTTATGTGTATATGTGTCCTCCTCTATCCACCCAGTCTCTCTTAGAACCTTATGGTGGAAGTGTTAAATTAGTCCAATTATTACTAATTAATTAGTCCACTTGGCATCGGTTGCGGTTTGTGGCAAACAAATGGGCTGTGAGCAAATAAGCTACGCATTGCAGAACCAATTGTCGATTGTGATCCAGCGAGATGCGCAGTGGGTGTGTGGACTAGTTAATTTTGGTGACACTTGTTCGAACATGCTTAACAAGAGTTGATTTAAAAGATTAATATCTTACAAGCAAAATGCTTGTAGTGTCGCTCTTGGCCAGTTTGAATGATATAAATCATAAAAAAAAACGATTCCGACCCTAGTTCCCCCCGGAGGAACACTGTTCCGAGCGAAAATGAAAAATATAAATAAAATCAAAACACTCCACAACGCTTTAAATGGCAAAAAATCGGAAGGGTGTAAATAGAGATCCTCCATCATAAAAACCGACACTGATTAGCTTAACAACGACAATGTCAAAGCACTCATAACCGTTAACCCGAATGGCAGGCGACGTTGGACGTTGTACTGGCCACTCCCCCACATACATACACCTTCCATTGATAACATCCGCTTTGGTGATGGCATTATAGCAACAGTAACAACAACATGTATCCAAGCTACAGTGGTGATTACGCAGGTCGCGTTGAAGTGTTGTGAGAACAGATATCAGATCAGAGTAGGGTAGGCGATTCAACACTCAACCGGCTGCTCCAATTCTATTTAAACCTACTAATGGTGTGACGGGGTAAAATGAAAATTTTGAATACTTTTTCAACTGGCATTGAAAACATCGCATGCCGGAGCAAGTGAGCGATGGAAATTTAGCTCCCCAGCGAAGTAAGAGGAAGTAAGATACGGGGTGAACAAAGCATGGTCGATTACAGACGAAGTAACGACTCGTAATCGAATCAAGTGATAAGGTAAATGAGGTTTTTGCCTCCCTTCTCATCGGTAGTTGAGTTTATGGCAGGTGGCCAAAAGGTGGGTTGGGCCAAAACCCATGATTGTCGTACCATTTTATCACCTCCAGTAGCATGTAAACAATTGAGTTAGTTGTCGATACCAGGGCTTAAGGTTGTGAACATTGGAAATTGTCCTTCTATTACCGATGCAGTTTGTATCCGAAACCGAAGCTCGACCTGAGGAGGTCGTCGTGCACGGTTCGGAATTGTGTCGTATTGTGATGGTCGCGTGACTGCGTCGTCGTGTTCTGTTACGCTGACCCAGCGATCTTGTCAACGTCAATGGATCGATCGTGCAACGAGTTCGAATGAGCTATCTGAGTGAAAGTGGGAGAGAGAGAGAAGGAGACAGAGGGAGGTAGAAAGAAGAATTGCTACAGGCTGCCGTAATGAGGAAGGAAACTGAATGTGATACTACCGGCACTAGTAGTCATTTGATTGCTGTCGACATCAACACATCTTACACACGATTACGATTTTAATTAAATTACGATTGTTTGCCGTTTATGTCGCGTGCGACCGAGACGCCATGTTGCTTGTTTTTTCAAATGTAAACAAGACTCGGATGAGGTGCTTCATTATTTCATTACCCAAGATAATCATCCTCTCTGCGCTCATTTACAGAGGCGAAGAAATAGTTTTATAACTTTGAAATGATAATTTATTGCAAAATAGTTACATGTAGCAGAAGCTACGAAAGAATTAGTTGCCATCGCGTCAAAATCGATGACAAAAAAATTGACGAACAAGTTTTTTTTTTGTATTTCCCACAAGCTGCCGATATGAATTGCTAATCAAGACGCACGGTGTGTTGTAAATTGTTTTTTTTTTGCTACCATCCCATCTTCAACCTCCCTGTATCACAGCAACATCATCACGATTATGCTATCAAACTGCCCCTTTTTTATGATGCCTCTCTTCCTCATTATCTCTCCGACGTTGGCTTGTGCCTGTGTACAACACCATTTTGCATTCGCACTGCCCATTCGACCTGTGTTTATACTTACTTGTGTTGCCCGGCTTGAGTTGTATGCACATCGTCTTTCCCGACACCGATGCTCCTCAGTACATGCACTTGGAGAGCCTTCCCGCGCCCATCATGCCCGTGAAGTCGTACCGCTTTCGTCTGGAATTTACATCTAAATTGCTGGTAATTAAAGTAAATCATCGACGCAACCGGTGCCCGGCATGTGCAGGCGGGGGGAAAAGGTAAAGAACGGAACGGGCCACGTGGTCGGGGCGGGGTGAAAGCGAATGCTCGGCCGCAGCAGCCCTTTGCGGCACGCAAGCCCAGGTTGGGCGGAGCCGCCAGTTGGTCGGAACTGCTAATTAGAATATTGCAATCGGCGCATATTGGCCGACGGAACGGCGCGCGATTGCACTTGGCGGGCGATAATGCGACCGGAGGGGTAAAACCCGGCGGCACCGGAGGAGGCAGCCAGCAGCCGGGTGGAGGAACAGGTCAATTGTAGAGACCGAGCTGCAATTGCTCGGATTCTCGCAACAAAAGCTGCGTACCGTTTGATCAACGTTGACAGTTTTCAACGCGCGAGTACAAATGGGTCGAAACACGATTCGAGCGCTAAACTTCTCGTGGGCAATTTGTACCAGCCGTGTTGAGGTCGGTCGGAGTGTGAACGCGGGTTCGAAGTGCATTTCTCGAACGCCGTAAACAGTAATTTGCGATCGTTGATCGTTGAATTAAGATGCGACGGGCAAACGCACACCTCCACGATACTTCCTTCTTCGAATGCAGAAGACGTTAATTGAGTTTACATTCCTTCGGCATACCAACGTTCGAAACAATTGGAGTTCGAACGTGGCGCGTTGAAAACGATATCGGCGTTAAAAATAAATTTTTAATAATTCTAACCAACTTGTCACGCCACTAAATGGAGGGAGGACCATTAGCGTCTCTCGATGACAGCTCAATGAGGGGGACGCGAACGGAGGCGAACAATTCCATTCCACGCTCATCATCGGCTAAATTTAGCCCCCAGGGGTGCTCGCTTCCTGGTTCCCTTCTACCGGGCGCCAGCAGCAAACTTTGTTTTACGTGTTTTTATTTTTCTCATTCTTTGTTGTTGTTGCAGAAGTCAACTGCCATCTGTTGCCGATCGTTTTCGCTGTGCCGATTCGATCTTCGGTGACAGACGAGCGTTGTTGGGTGACAGGCAGAGAGATGCGCCTCTAATGACACTTGTCGGATAGTGTCCCCGTGGTCGCTGGTTTGTGTTTGTGACCATAAAACCATTAGTGAAAATTAATGAGTCGCAATGTGCCGAACATCGTGAACTATGTGGGCAGCTGTCGTTAGAGCTGATCGTCTTTGTTGGCCACGTCCATTGATTTTTGATCACGCAGTTTCTTCAAAGATCCTGATTGATTAGTCGCAATGCGTCTTGGATTTTCTACTCCAAAACCCATTCCCAACAAGCAGCTCATTGTGATTCACTGCAATGGTGTAAATGTTTACACACAGATACACACACGGTACCGGAGACATTAAATAACAAACAACCAAATGCGTCGCCATCCGTCGCGAAAACATTCGATGAGAAGTCGACGAGTCGGCATCGGCAACTTAGTCGCCGGTCGGTGGATCGACTTCCCGTTTACTTATCATCGAACTGTGCGGGGCTTGGCTTTGGCTGGTACGGTGCAAATATTGATCGACAATTTGTTTTCCTAGCCAGCTCAGTGGTGGACACACGATTGAGGCTTTTTTTTGCCGCCGGTAGGCATCCGTGGCTATCTCAGTGTTAGTGTATGTGTAGCGTGGTGACTGCTTTTGTTACCACTAAACCCTTTCACACGCGAACTCCTTTACTGTACACGGTTGGTAAGATCAGTAACTATTTCTTATCACTGTTATGCGACTCACTGACAGTATTTTTCTGACTAACAATATCGGCAGCTGGTGTTTAATTGGTATTGTTTTCACACCGAACAAGGCCTTCGCTTCAAAACTGGTGGATATGGTTAAACAGTTTTCCGAGCTATGAAATAGTTGAGCATATAATGTGGTTTCAGTAAATTTTTTATTTCCCTTAGTTAGTGCAATCTGATATAATATATTTTCAATATATTATGTCGATACAATTTACTGATCAAATTGATTGACATAATTCCAGTAATTCAATCTCATTAATTTAATTATAATCAAAACGCTTGGGACAATATGCATTGGACATAACGCATTACATATATATATAAGTATTAGAAAATAGATTTATAATATAGAAACATAAATTTGATATTTTAAGTAGTAATTCTTTGGACAATAAAAATGAGAACTTTATTAAGATAATACAGTGTTTTTGGTGTTCAACGAGACATTCTACTTTCCATGAGTTATAAAAAACCGTTTTCAAAACTTTACTTTCAAAACGACTGGAATGGTCAAGAGGTGTAAATTATGTTCAAGTTTGTAAAGCTAAGACAGTTGCATTTCAGAAACGATGATACTTTGAGTCGTACTATTCAAATTATGAGTAAATTATACTGTAACATTAGGTACTTAATACTTTCATGGGTATAACTTTCATGTACATTATTTCCCACTGTTGTTATCTTCAATATCACACCTTGCTTTCCGCTTATCTGATTTTTTGCTTCCGAATGTTTCCTTCCTACAGGTGCAGCAGCCGCCATCAAAGGGTAGCGCTCGTTGAGCGAAGTAACACAATTTCGCGCGGGCTTAGCGTCATCGGGGCAGCTGTTCCACGTCTCCACGAATGGCAATAACGGCCACCGATGCGGTGAAGGTGATGCTTCGGACGAGCGCCGCGTCGATGATGTGGACATCGGCGATAATCGTGATGGATGGGAAGCTTTAACAGGTCGTACCTGTGTCGAGCGCGACAGTGTAGCCCCACGACACCATAGCGCACGGTCGTCGTCATCGACGTTGCGGGAAGGCCAGCCTGCCAGGTGAAATTAACGAAAACGGTACACTTCAGTCCGGGACTGGGTGCCTTTTTTGATGAAAAGTGCACATGGACGATATTGGTCATTCGAGCAATATCCTAGTACAACATATGCGAGCGAGTCATGCCCGGTAAGCGATATCTTCATCAGCGAAGCGCCGATTGATGAATCCATTATCTCGATCGTGTGGAATCCGTTGCGAGCCCTACAGACTGGCTTATCCGTGAGATCTTTACGCCCAGCAGTGGCGTCAGGATCCAATAAAGTTGTACAAACAAGTGTATGTGTGCGAGAGATTTCTATCAGTGGCTGAGATTTATCGTCGGTGCACGTGAACGTTAGAACTACATTGTAGCACCCGCTAAAGTACAGCGATCATCGAAACGATCCAGCTTAGTTCCAGGGCCAGCGACCGAAAGGGTCGAAAGGGTTTTCCGAAAAACTCACCGGGCAAACCCTGCAGCCCCTTTGTGCCGGGGGTATCTCTTTCACGCTCACATCGCAGTGCAGTACCGCTGGATCGTGCCAATCGAGGCATTACGGTGAATTTTGCATATCCATTACACACCGGGCGGCCCGCAATTAGGTTGACACCCGAGCGCAGGGTAATTGCAGCCCAAACACACGAAACCGTTCGTACGTCAGCGTCGGTCGTCATCGTAGCGGCCGTTTTACGGCGCGCGTGACGCGCCGACTGGACGAGGGAAACGTGCGCAACTCCGCGCCCCTTTCAAGATCGTGCCTCCGAGCCGGCATCGGTACCGTCCGGCCACAAGGCTCATTAGGCAACCGTCTGCCGTCGTCGTCGCGAGTGAAAAAGGAAGTGTCGGCATCGAAATCACCGGCGCGAAGGATACGACGCTTTAAAAGGGATTAAGCGGTACATGGTGTTGCGGTTTCGGGAAACCGTTAAGAATGTCCGGGTGGTACGGGTGCAGATGAGTGCAGTGTTCGGAAGCATCTTGTCCAGTGAAGACGCATGTCGAAAGCTGCTTCGTGCGTATGCGATTACAGACTAGATCGAGTCTGTTGGGCAGGTTTTTCTGTGATTTAGTGCGGTGGTGATTTTTCGTGCTTCGTACAACCAGCGTTTATTGCCATAACACTCTGCCGGGATTAGCCGTATTGCTACTGCTGCTGCCTCTCCCGGAACCGACTTCCGGTTAGTGATGATCAGCTTTGATTGAATCAGTGCGACGGCCAACACGATCGTTAGTACGCTTTGCGTGTTGGTTTTTGGTGCGCATTAGCGCGATCGGGTTCGACGGGGTGTTTGTGATTATTTTTTTTATATTTATCTCGTGTGATTGTGTGTGTTCAAAATTTGCATTCTAGCGTCCGTGTACCGTTTCGTGGTGATTTAGATTGGTGTGAATGCGTGCGCGATTGTGCGATCGTTAAATCGTAATCATTTTGTGGTGGAAACAAAAAAATAAAAAATAAAACGCACTGCTGCTCCCGTGGCACCACAAACAAAGCCCTTGTGTCAGTATGTCCGTGCGATGGGAGTCACCGGGTAGGGCCGGCAGGCGTCCCTCCGGTGGAAGTGTAGACGAGTGCGAAATCTCGATGTTGTCGGTGGCCAACGACGTCGACGCCGATGGTGATCACTCGCGTTCGCGGAACGGTAGTGTGAGCGGGTGTCGGACCGGCAGGGAAGAGAATGCAAAGCGGACGGCCATATCCGGTGCTGGTGGCCGTTGTCCGGTGGCAAGGGTGGATGTGGACCTCAGCGACGACGAAGAGCCGATGGAGCGGGATGATTCGGATGAGATCGTTGTGCTGGACGAGGCATGTGAACGGCTGCTTGGCAAATGGAATGGTAATGCAAAATGTAAGTAAACATGATTTTACCACCATTAGTTTAACATTTTTACAATTCTATCATTCTAAGTAATAAGTTGGAAGTTTGTTTTCAGTTCTTGCAGCAAAGTTTTAGTATTGGCAACAATATTGCCAAGTTTTAATTTGCAATATTGGCAACATTTTAAAGAGTATAATATAATTTTCAACTTTATAATAATATCTAATTATCATGCCAGAGTCTTATGGCCATATTGTAATATTCGAATCTTAATTTATACTTTAGCTTAATTTAATTAGTACAAATTAATTTGTATGTTTAAAATATCAGTTTATAATTAATATTATTTAAAATGTAAAATCATCACACTTATTAGAAAAGTTTTCTATATGATAATTTATTACATTTGTTTTATCATGCTTGATTCGAAAATTCATAAAAATTAATTACAAAATTTGGTTCCTCTAAAATGACTTCTATAATTCGATGTCATTTTGACTATAATTTATTAACTTGTTCATTTTATTTTTTTTTTTGTTTTTTTCGGAATGGCCTGGCTGAATAGTATACTTGTTTATGAGTGTAATCATTTTCTGTCTATGACTTCCTGCTAGGAGACCGACTCTAACGCTACCAGCGAAAACATCTCATGAAGTGTGACAGATAGACTAACTCGCACAATGAGAGCAGCGACAAGTTACGATTTCTTAGCCTAGCTTAGCGCTTATATGGTGAAATTTAATTTGTACAGTAGCATACCGGCACCTTCGCAAACGCTTTGAAGCCCAACTACGAAGGCCGGACTGTTCTGTTAAACCCGCTCACTCAATTGATCCTAATAGAAAAGGGGCTAGCAACATCAGCGTTTAGCTCGAACGCTTCCTTTCCCTTCTACCCTTCCTCCCACCCCAAATAGTGTCGTTAATAAGATAAAAACAAAATCTTGTCCACTTTTCTTATTGAGAGGTTTCGTATGTGGATTCCTTGGCGGGATGGTTTTTGTTGTTGTTGTTCCGAGGTAACGCGTCGTGGGCAACGTGTGACCCAAACCCATCAGCCAACGTTGTGATTCGCCACTGCTGACGGATGCAAATTACGAATAAATTGCGTTGATTAGTTTCCTGTGTTTTTTAAGCCGCACGGAGGACGGTACGACTAGGGACACCAGGAAGCTGCCGCGTATGATCGTTGGGAAACATTTCAGTTGTATATTTGCTAAGCGCACCACGCGGTGTGCCTCGTGGACAAAAGATAGCTCTTCAGTAAATTGAAATATTTATAATATAAAAAGAAAAAATATATTTTTTTTAATGGAATAAAATCTGGCCGAGAACATATTTACCATCAAATAGTAATAAAGCGTAGTAAACGCTTTTGAAATAGCTCAAAACACGGATAATGGTTAATTACAATTTGTTAATTGATGCAAATCCACGCAAGCGCCACGTTTGTTTGTTTAATGGCACGTTTTTCACATTTGAATTTGACCTTTGATTTGATTTGAACATGCTACGCAACATTCAGCAGTCACACTTCCCCACCGTTTGCAACATTCTATTTGGCGGGCTTTACACAAACGTGAACCGTTCAGCATCTCCACCTGCTCGCTAGCGTTGTCGATTGTTTACCTTTCTCAATGTTGAACTGTCTATGTATCATTTCTTTTTTTTATAAAAATAAATAAATAAAAATACATTCGTTCTTGGAGCTTCGAGATTGCTGTTGCCGTTTTACTCTCAAACGCTGTGAAACACAGCTCATGTTACACCAAGCGGAGTAGAATGTAGCAAAACAACAGCGTGACACCAGCGAAGCGGTTCGTCAGGGGCATACGAGAACCACCTGCCGTCCGATAGACCGTTTACTGAGGGTGGCGAACAGTCTCTCACGCTCTCGGCAGGAGTTTAGCTGTTAGAACCAACGCGGTGGAGAGATACTCGTAGCGCAGCGCGACTTATTTCGTTCGCACAGCATCCAATCTCTTCTTCGTGAACCGGCAGGGTGCCACCTGTATTTGTACCGGGGCCACAGTGTGACAGTATGGCTTTATTTTTGCGCTCTCTTCGCGCACACGACACCCTGTTCGGGAGACCGATTTACGTACAGCGTCTCGCAAAAGTCGTGGTACAGAATTAAAATAAAATTATAGTTCGAAACACTGTTCGCTAGTACATTCATATAGTAAAACACTGCATTTTTAAGCAATAAAATGAAACGAAATGAAACGAAATGAACTCTGCAGTGTTAATTAGGATGCAGAAAAAGGATGCAGACTTTGTTTTAATGTTTGTTCTGCCTTACAGTCTGCAATTATTTTGCAACCGATTTAAAACTTTTGCACAAAAAAACCAATTGTTTCTGTCATAATATATTTATTTTAACACATTCCATGATTGTAAAAATACATATTATTGTCTACTCATTACTAAAGTAATGCATAGTACATAGTAATTACTATGTATCGAAAAAGGTTGATTCAAGTTCTCAAGCTAGAGAACAGCTGATATAATTCTAGATGTGTATGATACATTTTCATTAAAAAATAAACCATACATCGTACACTTTGTACCATGATTCTCATGACCAGCTGTACGTATGTGTGTGCGTTTGCGTGGGTATGCGTGTAACGAATCGGAAAATCCGATCTATCTGTGCGTCGTAAGCACCCAGGCGATGGTAGTACACTCCAGGCGGCAAAACGCGGTTTTCAGTCGCGGTTCGGATTTCGGGCCCAGCTGGCCGTCTCGGTTACTGTCGCTACTGTGCCACGTGTTACGCTCCCGAACCGACTCCCGCCAACTTCGTGCTCGAATCTCTGCCGGCGCAGTGTTTGCAACGTGTTTGCTATATCGCGACATTTACCAGCAACACGGTGGATGACCGCCACTAAGACGGTGCGTTAGTGTAAGCTGGTCATTCTTCGGTCCCGGGAGCTGTGAAAATTGTTTGTGAAACGAAAATTTCAGACCTTCAACGTGTGCAGTGAGTTTGCCCCAAACGCGAACGGAAGTGACGTCGGATGGCATTGAAATATTTCCCGCGCTCGAGTTGCTGCTCCGCATCGTTTCCTTCAGCTTCCATTTCAATCAACGGAGCAAACCGAATTTCCGTCGTCTGGTTCTGGGTGGTTGGTTGGCTGAAGTTTCCAAAATAACCAACACATACGCCAGTGGAAGTAGAAAAGAGACGTTACCGCGAAGTTCAAATCCAGCACCAGCAGTGTGGTTGGAAAATGTCATCGTCCTAGTTAGTTTGCGCCGTCTGAAAGGAAACCGGTTTGCCGTGCGCGGGTTGGTGAGAAGCATAACTTGCAAAACCTTTCCAATTGGTGCTAGTAGATTGTTCGCCGCTTATATTGCACACAGTGTACGCAGAGATACAACTTCTGAGCCGGATGGTTTCCAATTGATAAACTGTGTCCATGATCGCACAACGAGCTTGGAAAGTATTACGTTAACTGCCATGACGTTCGTAACATGAACTAACTTTGGTGCAAATAAATGAAACCAAACCGACGAAAAGATTGAGACCCATTGCAGCACCATCAGACTGCTGAAAGGCTGAAAGTTTCGGTTCGGTTACTGACACTTCGTTATTCCTGCCAGCTAACTTTCATTTTTTTCCCTTCTAGTCACAGTGTGGGTGTGTACATTATGTTTTATGAGTTATACGTGTGATACTATTGTCAAAGTGTGTTAAAGATACGCAAACCAAAAAACCTACATTCAAATTCACAACGCCAAAAACAATAAACGAAAGTACACTGAGCAAGAGTGCGGGTAGAAATTTTCTTAAAGCGCAAGGTAAATAGATATTTTTATAGCGGAGAAAATCATCCCAACACGGTCGAACGCAACGTGCACAGCGTCACGAATAAATGTATAAAATTTACATTCATTGTCCACTTGCCAAGCCTACCGGATCAGATGAGGCTAGCGTGGCTTTGTATGTTTATTTACTCGGGTTTTACGAAACATCCTTTTATTTCCCATTGGTTTTTGTGATTTGATTTACATTAATATTCAGGTAAGAATGTTCTTCTCGCTTTGCTGCAGCTGTTTCTGTTTCAATACGCCTTAATTTCCTGGAAATGATTGTTTCAGTCCCTGGTGAAGCCTTGGGTTGCAAGATTTGTATTGCCATGTTTATGTGCATATATTTTGTTACGCGATAATGCGAGGATCATATGGGAAAATATCTTTTTTTTTGTTAACTGCTGATCGAACTTAAATCTTAGAAAATGATTTTGTAATGGTCTTTAGTGAAGTAGTTTTTGAAAACAAGGATAGTTGTTACTTTTTTATGCATGTCACTCGTTCTAAAATGTTGTTAACATAGATTCGCAAAATGTTTAAAGTGCAATTAAAGGACCCTCTTGCCTGTGCTCTCGAGATGGCAATATACACACACAAGCTTACCAAAACACAAATAGAAACAAATTGCTCGCAGCAAAACGACGTAGATAAGGACATCTTATTATTGCATCTCGTTAATCCTTTTACTCGCACCCAAACGTCCTCGTCCAAAGGAAGGCATCAAAGCGGCGGACAAGAAAATGCATCATTTCCCGTTTGTTGCTTGCGGCTGGGACACGGATAAGGCGTGCACGACTCAATTGCTCGACGGACGCATACAGACGTAAAGGATGTGCACGATGATGATGACGATGGAAACATATCGTCCTCAAGGGATGTGCAAAAAGCAGAAGCATACCAAAAAAAAACCTTCGTACACACCATTTTTCGTCTTCCTTTTCCATCGCAGTTGTGTGTGCGGTGTTTTTCGGATACCATTAGATAAATTGTGTATCTGAGGCAAACCGGTTTACAGCCGGAAGGAACCCCATTCCGAGTGTTCCCAGTGGCGGCATCAAACGAAACGCGGTCCGACGCCCGAACCTGAACTGAAGCTGCTGTAAAACGGCGATTGTATTGTTTGCGTGAATTTCGACCGGTAACGTCGTTGCTTCGATAGGAGACGGTTGCCTTACTGCCTGGGATGGCAGGATGACGAGTGGATGAATGTCTTCGTAAGGCAGCAGGTAGTAAGCGCTAGAGCAAATCCTACCTTGCCGTGCTATCGGAACACTGCCAGACCAGTTTGTCTCTGCATTCAGTCAGGCGGTTCAAAGCTTCCTTAAATGGATCCGGCAAGATTCCTTCCGAATCGGACAGAACGGGGGAGAACTTACAACAATAAATGTTGTACCACTCGGTAGCACATTCGGCACCGAAACCAAACCTTGCGGCCTTGCAGAAATGGGAATGCAAATTCATGCCAGCCTTGACCTCGTTGCTGCGTTGTGTTTGGGCGGGATAGTTCGCATGATGTGAGCTTGTAATTCCGCTCGGATGGTGATCGAATGCGCTTCCGGTCAGATGTTTGGTAAAGCCACTTCCGATCCGTGCTTTTCGCACTGAATTCCGCTCTCGGAGATTATGGAAATGGATTTTGATTCTTTTATTAAACCCTTTCGAGGCTTGTCCTTTATCCCAAGAAGTGGAAGCAGAAAAAAAACACCCCGGCTGTCCTCTTGTTATTGTATCTCATTTCATTTCAAACGATAGGAAGAACGAAGAAAGTGTATCATTTTTCCTATCCAGTTCATATACCCCGCCCCAAATCCATTCAAACCGTTCCGTCCTGCTGTGTTTACTTTTCGCGTCACTTACCAGGCGTCTCCATTTTGGGACACGTTGGGATGAAAAAAAAAATGAAACCAAGCGAAAACGGTGCTAGCGACGAAATGCTGGCCCGTTAAGTTATGCTGTGTAGCTGACGGGTACTCCTGTTCTGTGCATCGATCGATGGATGCAGGTAGTGGATGGGAAGTGAAGGAAAATCCCACGAATAGTATCAAACGAAATTTATTTTCCAATTCCACACCATTCGAGCGTTCACCCATCGTCGTGATTTGGTATCGTGTTGAAATCTTCCAGACTCGTCTCGCTGTCGTGGGAATGGAAGTTCGATATCTATACCTACCATCTGTCCAATGATTTATCTGTCAGCAGAGCCGTCTCTCAAGCCTTTCATTAAATTCAACCCTGAAGGTGACGGTTGAAAAAATGGGGCTGAAAATCATGCATGCGCGTGTGTTGGGAACGCAATCAGGGTTAATTTCTTTTCTCATTAAGATTTGTTGTATTTGTCATTAGTTTAGTATTCATTTCATTTCATGCTACTCGCAAATGCATGTATGTAAATCGTTCTACATCGGCATAAGGTGTAATCGAGCGTCATCATACGGTAACATGAAATTTTGTTGCTTCCAAGGGAAATGATCGTAAAGTAAAAGTTAATACTCGTTCTGCCGTCTGCTGAAAACGATTTGTAGATGTTACATATCGTAAAACAGTCCGTAACATAACCACACGTCCATTTGTTTTACAAATTTAGAAGAAGGTAGACCGAAAATATCGATCGTGTTTAACTAAAATTTTTCGACAAATTGAAATCATTTGAAATTTATATTCAATGTTTTATTGTACATTATATTGTAAAATTATAATTTGAAAAATTATACTAATTTTTTTAAAATTAACTATAGTTTTGAGGAAATTTAAAATAATTATGTATGAAAAAAAATATATATATAATAAAATAACATTGTACATCCACATCTATCAAGATATATTATCAAAATATAAATTCTGTTACGAACTGTTTGTACGAACATCTGGTTGATGAAGGCTCGAACATAATCGAGCCCTTTGGCACGTATGTTCAACCACTCCTGGGTATGGTACGGACATTACGGACATTACAGTGACATCCTGTTACACGGTGTCGCAAGCATCTGAAGCGCCTTAAACGAGACCAATCGTTAGCAGATTGATCTACTGTTGCGTTCGCGAAATGAGAATTTGATGAAGATAACGGCAGCATGTGTGTTCTCGCAAATCTCCCCCGTGAGAGTGTGTTCTGTTTTCCGGTTTACTCCGTCCAACCGAACTAGCGTCTCAAAAGAGCTCGCTCGCAGGTCGTTACGGTAGCAACAAAACACGAAAACGATGCTTTGTGCCGGGAAGAAGTGTCTTCCGCTTCACGTACGGCTGCTGGAGGCTCGTCCCTTGGAGCATGCCCTGAATGGCATTTTGGGGGCACACGAACGAAATCAGATTGCGCTACTTTAAGGAGCGAAAATCCATGCTTCTTGGGCGTCTGTGTTTGTAGTAGCAGTTTGTTGGAAAGCGTGTTCGAACAGCTTTACCCAAGGTCACGGGCTAGCTCGTTTACGGTCCCGTTTATCTTTTCCCCTGTCAAAAACCATCAGTAGCAGGAAGGATTCGCTCGAGTAGTGCAAGAAACTCCATCAACACCAAGCTCCGTTGACATTGATTCGATTGGATTCAAGTCGATTGAAAGTTTATCCCGTTTTAGTTTGCTTGAGTTTGCATCTACCACCCTCGGGTTATGTTGCGAATCCTGTGAGCTGTTTGCCTTCCAGCAATGCCTCAAGCGTCTACGGTATCCGACGCTAAGCCCACAGTCACAAGACGGAGTGCCATAAGGAAAGCGTACGTTGGCTAATCAACCAAATGTTGATCTCTTTGTTTTGTCTGTGCTGTTGTCTTTCGATTTTTGGGCCGACACGAACGACCAATAAAGCAATGTTCGGGTGGCTGGGAAAACGATGTTCTTAGATTTGCGTGTCGATAGTCGGACAAGTCTAGTAGGCACACAAAGGGAAAAGGAACAGATAAGAAACGTTGGCATCTACGGGAGTAGAGAAAACGGTAATCGAGATAATGCTTGCATTAAACGAAGGTACGTTTAACAGCGCGTTATAGGCGATTTGCAGTTAATCTTGTTCTTTCGTAATTGCCAAGAAACCCAGGTCAGTGAGATTGTGGTTCGTAAGCAATTGGATTGGAAATGATTTGGGTCAACCTTTTTTGTTCGTTCTTAACTATCTTAATTGAATTCGGATAGAGTTGGGTTGGGTATAAGGTGCGCAACGTAGTTGGTGATTGTTTTTTAACAAATAAAGATGGTTTTTAAATGTGATTTTTCCTTTCCTGGAGTTTGTCGGAGCTTTGAAGCAAATTTCATCATATATTAATAGCACGTTTTCAAAACTTCCCGTATCACCCGTGGGTCGAAATATCATAATACCATTGTGTGTAAAGAGTTATTTCGCGTTTTCTACCGGCAATATAATTTTAAGAAAAAAAAATTTTGATGAATTTTCTTTTTTTTTAATGAGTTTTGGTAGATTTTACAAAGTATTTAGGTTTATTTCATACAATCCAAATTTTATGGTTTATGAGTATATAATGGTTTCTCTATGACGTTCATTATTTGTTTTGTTGTTAACACTTATTTCTAAATATTTTACAACTATTGTTTCTGATGTCAATGATGGTTATAACATTTTATATAGCTGAGGGTATATGCAAAAAAATGTCTAAGATTAACAGTACTTCCTTGCGAACCTAATAATAAAATCTACAAATGAATATACTTTGACTGCATAAAAAATGCGTACACTAGCTAAACTACAATGTTATTTGGTTGTTACGTTTACTTTATGATTAGCACTGATTTCGTTGTAAAACCATTTTTCTTTCAACAACAAGTCTTCCAAACAGCTGTGATTTTACGCTGAATAATTAGTCCAGGTGCGAGACACGAGTAAAATGCTAAACATTGCACCGACATTTCACATGGGGTATGCGATTAATCATACCCATTTTATTACGTTCCACTAGCAATCGTCCTCAAACAGGTTTTGTTTCTGTTGCACAAGCTGCAGCGCGCGCAATAAAGTGAACAAGTCAATTACCCACACCGGATTATCTCGACTGCGATGGGCGTGCGCCACGAACAACCGACCGATGTTTACTATCGTTGTAAGCACATGTTGTGACGGTTGATTCGGTAGTGTGAAGCGCTTCATTAACGTGTGTTTGCGAGTGCTCGTGATGTATGTTTGATAGATTATAATTAGTAGTATCGCGTGTGAAGTAATAAATCTTGCGAATAAAACAAATAGGAAAAAATCCGTACATGTTTGATTGGTTGCATGAAAGCAAAGCAAATAACGACGTACCCGAATACGCTTCCTAGTACAACTGTTTCGTTTTTTTCTAAACAGTTGCTAATCAGTCCAGCAGCACGCGTCATCAGTAAAAGGGTGCCTTATCAAAAGCGTGTTTAATAACCAATAATAAAACACTAGCGCCATTGTTTAGCGCCATTGATAACATGCGATCAATTCTCGAGGTCTTGATGCTCTTTATCAACTCGAAGTAACAATAAAAACAAACGCTTCCGAAGTTTACCATTTAAATGGTGATGGCGTTCGAAAAATCTTGCAGCTATCTGCGCCCGACGGCAGCGTAGCTATTAAAAGATCTCGATCGTTAAAGCAACGTAAAAAGATTAAAAAAACAATCGTTGTTAAAATAATTAAAGATGCTTGATTAATGGTCAATGGATGCTAAAAGTTATAAAAAATTTCATTACTATTATCTCAAAACCTGTTTCAACTTACGTAATAAAGACGGTTTTTAAATTTAAAAATAAAAATTTCCTTTTCACTTGTGTTCACTTGTGGTGAAAAGTTATTTTGAAATACATATTAAAAAATGCAGATTCTATCCTGTCATGAAAATATCGCGTCAGAAACTTTTTTTATACAATATGCTTCAAACCAGAAGTTAGCACTTCCGTTCATGAATAATCTATGGGGCAGATGGTTTTTTTTTTCATCCATTTCCATAATCATACTCCGTTTCCATCGGCTGAGCCTGTACACAGGTCTTGCCCACTTGAGAATGCATTCACCATTCAAATGGTGATGGCGGCCGAAATTCTTCTTCCCACCGGTTAAGCGTGACGAGCGAAAAAAAAAAACTCTCAAACGATTCCGTTTCGTCAGCCGCAATCGGTGTAATAATATTTGCAACACTCTATCAATATGCAAATTTCATTTCGAACTCAGACAGCTTAAGGAGTCTTGGTCTTGGTCTGGAGTTTTAATCTGCCATCACCAGCATCCATAACGTTTTGAAACTTAAAGTCAGCTATCGAATGGAAAAAATCCCTTTGTTGTTTGTGTCCTTCATTAAACGAACATAAAGCAGAACAACCTCTTCTTGGTGGGAACGGGGTATGTTTCTTCAGACTTGACACGCAAGTAAAAAAAATTTTCAATATTCTGCAGGAGATAGGACGGACGCTTTGGCATGACTACGGGAAGTTGCAGAGATTTTTTCCCCCAAACTTTATAAAAACAAACTTTCTACCAATGGTCAGCAGAAAAGGTAAGGGTGAGTCTAAAAGGAGTTCAGTATTTTGCATCATCCCAGTATAAACCAGGTCCAACGCATGCGGATGTACAGACGGAGCGGTACATAAGCAACTAGAAGCGAAATTGATTCCCTTTGCCGGGATTTATAACTCTCCCTTTGAGGATGTCTTTAACCGGAGCCGGAAAACTGCTGCCCGGGGCGAGCTAGTTGATCGAGCAGTCGTTTGGAGATGATTAAAAAGTTGTTTTATTTCGGCTTTTGCGCTGGAAGTATTGTGATATCTGTTGAAGTTTCACTTTGGTGGAATACACAGGATGTTTTCTAATCACGCCGTTTTCTACAAAAATCATATGGCTGTAGAAAGTGGAAAAGGATAAATAAAGCTGGGCTACAAAATAAATACACAAAAATTTAAATCAATGAAAACAGAATGGGTATCCAATAATGCCATCATCAAAATCATTCAGTCTTTACGAAAGACAAACCATGTGTGTGTATGTGTGTGACTGGTAATTTTTATTTTTCTCTTCAATGTTATTCCGGGTGTAATTCGATTGCCGAGAATGCGACTGGCAGGCAGGACTTATCCCGAAGGGTAAAGGTTCCAGCGACCATGCGTCTCCATTCGTAAAGCCTCCAACTGAGTAACAACGATACTTACTATCGTCCTTTCTCAACACAAGCAAACGGGCAAGGGTATGTGTCAACCGGCGGTAGTCTGTGCCCTATCATTCGATTCTATTTTCGAACCCGAAACACAATTTTATTGCTTCATTTCGACCCCGTTCGGTAGAACGATCATCTATTCTCATTTCCTTTAATTTTAAAGTGTTCCCGCATTCGTCGTGTACCGGTATACCGGCTAGCGTACAGGGATGAAGCGTGCGGGAGAATTTAAGGATCAGCCCATAAAACCCGAGGTAAGCTTCACACGTATGGTATTTATTTACCTCCGGGAACCGGGCTTGTTTGCTATACCATTCTCCAAGGACACCTCGCCAGGGACGCTTTTATTTTACAGTATTATTTTAACGTTTGTGCGCGCTCTCTCTCTCTCTCTCTCTCTCTCTCTTTCTTTATCTGAACCACACGCTCTCCCTGGTTTAATATTTTGCAATAAACGGTATTGCTTTTGAGTTTTCACGAACCAAACAGCACCACTGTCGTGGGACTGATCCATTAGTTCGTGAGCAAAGAACACCATCAATTTTAGACATTGCATCGTCGAGAAAGTGAACAGAAGGTGTATAAGTATGTGTGTCTGTTTGTTTGCTCTTGCCAGGGAGAAGGTCAGGCAGTCAAGCAGACTATAAACGTACGTCCGTTCTCTGCAAGTTCAGGCCGGTGCGGACGTTCATCCTTAATGTTGCTCCAACTACAAACACCCGCGTGTCCCCGGTCGTAGATGAGCCAATCAATCAATCAATCGTCCGACAAGTCGACATCGACTCGTCTGCATGTCCTGTCCGTTGCAGGGTATGAGTACGCGCCATTGCAACATCCTGCAACAACAGCCGAAGGTCGCACAAGGATGTTGCGAAAACTTTCTCCGCTCTGCTCGCTTGCGAGTTCCATCCCACGCCGACCCGTCTGGGTGTGCAGGGAAACACGGAAATAACTGACCTTTCGTAAAACAGCAAAATCCTGCCCATGGACGACCCTGGAATGATTTGAGCGCTTGAAATGGGCAGCACTGGAGAGTGAGCCTTTTCCTCCAATCGGATGCAGTCAAACGACAGTGCATAGCAAACTGTTGCTTTCCGTGAGAGAAAGAGAGACAAAGCAAAAGAAAGAAACAGCATTTGAAACATGCTCGCATTCAACCCGAGCGGTCGGTTATTCGAATTACGGATGTGTGCGATGCAGTTCTGTCTAAATGTCGGTGAACAGATGTCAATGTTGGTGAACCATATCAAAACACTTTTACTCGACCAGTGTTCAACTGGTTTCCACAACTTAATTGTTCGATCTACCTCATTACAGTTCGATCGCATGCTCAATATCACCTGTGAAAGAAAAAGGTTCTTGGACGGAAATTTCATATTAATGAAATTTAGCTCCATCAGCACGAATCGTTTACGAGATGATTTAATCATCATATTACTTTCCCCGGTGCTCGAAGGGCCATGTTTTACTATAACAGTCCACGTCCAACACCATCGACAACTTATTCCCACCGGGGACATCCTTTTCGAAGGCGAAACAGATGAGACTAATAAACCTTACACTTTCAAATTTATTACCCACAAAGAGAGAGCGAAAGAGAGAAAGCAAAAAATATTCGTGCTCATCAAATGGACTGCCTGTTGTACGGTGTTGGCCAACGTTATCATAAATCAAACTTTGCAAACGGAGTCATATTTTCGACATAGCGATTTGCCTGTTATGTAGCGTGTCGAGGGCTGTGGCGCCGGATGTATCGGGTTGCCGGCCGCGAGCAGATATCAAATTGCTTTTTAAGATTTGAGTTTGAGTTTGAGCGAACCACGCAAGGAGTTTGTAATTAATATTTAAAGCTGGAATTGGAAAGCTTCTGGTATAAATGTTCGCTGAAAGTGTTTGCTTTAATTTAGAGTTTTAAGTTTAAAGGATATGTTCAAAGTTTAAGGTTTATTGACGACTATGGTATATAAGGGATAAAAATTTCAGGAGTAATTTTCTCTCTAATAAAATGACCATAAAATGACTATAAGCTAGTGAAGAAAAATAGTATTTTCGCCTATTTTTAGTTTGTCTAATAAATTTTCATATCAACCACATTTGCTCTATTTTTATTTTTTTTCTGTTTTAACTCAAAAACTATTTTAATTTAAATCAAATCAATATGTATCTAGTTGAAATTTTCGTCCTTATTTGCGTATTTGGTTTATAGAGATTCGTTACCAAGTACAACAGCACTTATAACAATAAGTTATCCTGTATCTTGAGAAGGCTCCTTACGCTGCATTTCCATTTCGACGTTAAATAGAGCTCTAAAAAGGAAACGACATTCAAACCCCGTCCTAACAAATAGCAAAGAACTTCTCCTGGGTTCGCTCACCCAGAAACGATTCAACCGACCTAGAACGTGTCGTGGGTATCTTCCAACGCGAGAACCGCAGCTTTTATTTTTTTACTTCTTTGCAACTTGTAGAAAAACTTTCCCACGCTGTATCCCCGGTACAGAAGCTGGTCGTCGATTTAGTTGCGGGATGGGGGAAAATTTCCCAAAAAACGAACGTCTGACGCGTTTGGCGGTGGAAGTGGAATACAAATGCGCGGTCGCGAAAGTCACGTCCCGTTCCAATGAGCCATGTTCCATGTTCATTCGCTGGAGGTGTGGCCCTGCTGCCAAATATCCGTGGAACCTGTGGCCACTGAAACCATGCCAGACGGGTAATTCTGCCACTTTGGTCGTGGTGGGTGTGCGTCGACGTGCCCTCCGACGGGCATGATTAAGATTGTGTGTTTCGTAGTTTTTTCTCCTTCAACTGGTTTGGCTGTGTAAATAAATTTCCGGAAAACTCGACACACCGTCTGGACGGTTGGGCCGGCGTGACTCGCGGAAGAGCTCGTTTTTCTTCCATATTTCCACAGCTTCTTTCCGGACGCTTTCAGTGCTTGATGATTGTAACTTCTGGTTCGACAGATGGTATCATTTTTTGAGGTTAGGAATCTCGTTTGATGTTGAAGAGTGTTTGAAGCTGACGAGGGGTGTCGTGATGGTAGGTGCTGCTAACCAGAAAACCCAGTATCACATTTTAATGGGTTTCTAACTAAATTTTGGCAAATCGGTTTAGGCGTTTACCGAAATGAACGGAATGGTATTTATTTACGTTTCTTAAGCGCGCGACGTGCGGCGATATTCGTTCCGTCCGTTGGCAGTTTGCTGTAGCAGGCGTAGGGTGAGTGAGATTGAAGCAGAATGTTTATTAAAATCTCACCGCAAAGACTAATCGAAAGGGAGAAGTTGTTTGCTTTACGAAACGGCAAGAACTTTCTGCTGGAGAAAATCTCTTTCGTGTATATATTTCTGTACGTGGTTTGGTTCTGTTGTTACATGCAATCAGCTGCGACTGTCTGATGGAAAGGAACCACTGAACCATCGCAAAAGCCAGAAAGAATGGTCGGTGAGATATTAGTTTTATAACCACCACGGCGGATAGTCAACAGACGCGGTAGCGGTTTGCAATTATGAAAACTTTACACAAAGTTTCTCGGTCCGAGTAGAGCGCACCCGGGTACACCCGCTCGGAGCATTCGCATAAAAAGGGTTGTAGATGCGATGGCAATAAACCGCAACCAACGACGTGTCATCTACCAAGTATCGGTGGCAAGCAACAGCGTAAATCGTTTGATGTACGAAGCGCTCGGTTCGAGTGATATGTAATCGCATCCCCGGACCAGGATCGGCATTCGCGGACATCCCGAAGCGAAAGTAAATTAAAAGTCAACATTCTCAAGTCAGCTTACCTGCTGTGTGTGTTTGTGTCTGTGTGAGTGCATATGTGCTGTTCGCTGATTGAGGATTATGGCTGTGGAAATGAGTATAGGGGAGTTTAAAAGAAATCAACCTCCCGTCGTCGAGGCTGAGAGATGAAACCGTTGCCGTTTATTTAGAGTTGGATCAATGTAGCGATTTTCCTTATGATGTTGCTATTCGATGGCAGGAGGGGAAAAATGATCGTGAAAATATCTTTTTGTTTGTGCTGTGATCAAGCTATTCTGTGATCTTTGACAAGCAATCCGAATGGAACCGAACCGAACCGGATATTCATTAACTATTTTGAGCCTTGAAGAAGATTTGGACTGGATTTGGATTTACAGCTTATTAAAATTGATATCCATATATGTATTTTTTAAGAACTGTACACATAAAAAAGAAGTTAATAAATCATTCCTCATATGCAGAATGCTTTACGCACACATACATATGAAAATAAAAACCTTTTTTCTGAAATACTCAATAATGCTTGCATTTTCTACAATAGTTTTGAAAGAGTTTGTAGCATTTTTTTTTCCTTTTTTGCTCAAAAACCAAAGCGGTCAAATTTGTCGTCATAGCAGGTAATTTGATAGTAATTGATCTCTGATTTATTCTGTGTGCGAATTGGTAACATATCAAATATGATCAGCGATTCTTCCTGTTTTATGGATTTTCGATCAATTATACGCCTCAAGTGTGAGTTGTTTATAGTAATAGGTATAGTTTTTGTACTGCAAACGTTTAATCAGTAATCTATTCATTCGAAAATGTGTATCATATTTTATGGCATAAATTATTTTAATCCACTCAATCCCAAGTGGCTAGAGTCCAGTCCAATAAATATTCCAGTTCAAGCGCAATTATCGTTACATTGTATGCAAAATATCGTTCGATGCAGTGCGCATACCATGAATAATATACCCCTTGATCTTCCATCTGCCGACCATTCATACAGCGCATTCCGTGCATGTGCATCGAATATGTGCCCATTCTTTTACACGCAAATTGCTGCCCTGATCGCACTTGAGTCATTCGTTCATCGCTCTCTTTTGAGCCGGAGAACGCAAATCCTCTTACGACTGACGCGATAAACGATCGCACAAAGGGCCTACATATACACAGAAACACCGCACAGGCTAATGGTTCCGCGTAATAACAACACCTTTAATCCCATTTAACCGCGAAGCGATTGACCGCGGCAGAAAATAAAAGCTAAATTGTAACACTCAACAATCTTGCTGCCGGTGCTGGGTCGTCGTGGATCATGAGCCAGAATGGAGCAGGAGGATGTGAGAAGGAATTAAACCGGTGTTTGCTGCTCAAGATGTCACTTCCTATTATGCTGCTACCGCTGGGTTCGCTCGTAATGTCGTTCATTCAGACGTCAATCAAACGAGAGGCATCCTGTCCGGTCCATTTGATGTAATTTCCGTCCCACGGTTCAACGTTGTATCCATTCCAACGGGCCTTTGGAAGCAAATGGTACTGCAATGTTCACGTGATTTGTTTTGGGGATTGCCTTGTTTATCACTGCAATTTTTTCTTCATGTGATTACTTTTTTCTTCGTTTTCGCACGAGTGCAGAGACAGTCCGCGGCAAGCGACACTGATACTGAATCATAATTGATGATTTCAGAGCCAACAGCATTATTACTGCATCGAGTGGTGTAAATCGCTGGTGTGATGCCTTGATTGATGGATCCGTCGAACGTGACTTAATTGAAACATTATTCCGCCTCGCTCCGTTGGGTCCGTTGGGTTGGTGTGGAGGGAATACAATTTATTAGCCGTTCGGACGTAAAGGTGGGGTAAATAGTTGTTTGGATTACGTGTGATATGAATTATTAATGCAGTCTATTATATTTTACACACATTTTTTTTGTAGGGGACAATTTATGAGTTTGTGTGAGGGAATTAGTTTCTATTTTAAAATTATAGGATTAAGTACGTTTGGTGGTTTGTTTACTCAAAGGGATTTTTTCGCAGAAATAATGAGTCTTTAAAAAAAAAAATTAAAATTTTGCATTGCGTTTAAAACGCTCTGTAAACGTTTTTTAATGTGCTACTTGCTATTACCAGATAATTTGAAAATTGATTGCTTGAAAGTTGAAAGTGAAGAGATCTCCAAAATTACGAACTTAGCTAGCTAGTAACACAAAAATGACAAAAACAGCTTGTCAATTGCCCAACATAAGTAATGCCTCGTTTTGAAGGTTTTTCAAGGGAAATATTTAACATGTGTACGCTTTAACAACAATTACAAACATATGTAATCATAAATTAATAACCTGACAATGTGCACTTCTGTCTCGAATTGTGGTAACTGGAGAAAAAGATTACAAACAAAACAATGACGAAAGGGGTTTTCGCATGTTTAAGCGAAGGTTATTGATTTTGTCTTCTTTCAATATAACATATTCACTCCATGTTATTTGAACCTTTTATAAAATTCAATTAAAAATCGTATATTTTGGATTTTATTTATCATTGAATCCGATTTATAAATCTGTTTTCTTATCATTTGAACAAATGTGAAAATTTTGTCTTAATTTTTGTTAACATTGTTTTTAATTTTTCAAAAATCTGTAACTTGATCACAACACACAAAAGCTACAAATTTTTTTTTCATTAACACGTGTTGCTCCGATACTATACATGTCATATGCATGCTATGTTATGTTCGTTAATGATTTTTCGTTCGGATTGTTTACAAATGCAAAAAATAACGTACAATTCATTTAAATCAAAAACGGTTAGATTAGCTTATAAATTAGTCACGTTTCGTCAACTTTCGATAATTAATCAGACAATTAACAAAGATTTTACACTCGTCGTCTTTCAATATCAATCAAATGAATTCGATAAACTCCCTCTCTCTCTCTCTCTCTCTCTCTCTCTCTCTCTCTCTCTCTCTCTCTCT